>LRSR01000654.1:0-26246 GCA_001579985.1 Hypsibius dujardini
TTAATGAAATGATTGAATGATTGGCTGATAGATTGATAGATTGATTGATTGTTTGGCGGATTGTTTGATTGAAGGTTTGTGAAGATTAGAGAATGATCGATTTATTTATCGTTTGATCGATTGATTGATGAATCAACTGATTGAAAATTTGATCGATAATCGGATTGATTGATTGATTGACAGGTGAAATAATTGAATGATTGGCATTTTAAATAAATATTTAGTTTTAAGTTGAATTTTTTATTGATTCAATTGTTTTGTCCTTTTCCAATACGGCCACATTGAATATTTGATTGATTCATTTAAACTTGGTTCCACATGGCTTAATGATTTGACTGATTGATCATTTTTATTCCTGTTAGTGCTTGATTGATTGACTCAATTTCGTTTGGTGACTAACGGCTCGATAGATTGAGTGATAGATTTGATTCTCTTCTGTCCTATTAAACTCTGTCCTATTCTCTCCTATTGATTGATTGTTTCAATTTTTTTGCTTAGAAAGAGTTCGATTGTCTAATTGAATAAGTTTGGTTTTGTTTGTTTGTGGATTCATAGATTGAAAGTTTGAGTAAGTCTTATTCTTCTTATCAAGGCTTCTGTCTTGTTTATCCTTTTTGTCTGTCCTGTCCTGTCCGACTGTCCTGTCCTGTCTGGCTTGTCCTTTCTGTCCTTTCTGTCCTGTACATCCTCTCTGTCCTTTTTGTCTGTCCTGTCTGTCCTGTCGGGTCAGACTGTCCTGTCCTGTCTGTCCTGTCTTTTCTGTCCTGCACATCCTATCTGTCCTTCTTGTCTGTCCTGTCTGTCCTTTCTGTCCTGTCTATCCTGTCTATCCTGTCTGTCCTTTTTGTCCCATCTGTCCTGTTTGTCCTGTCTGTCCTGTCCTGTCCATTCTGTCCTTTCTCTCTGTCCTGTCCTTTCTGTCTTGTCTATCTTTTCTATCCTTTTTGTCTGTCCTGTCTATCTGACTGTCCTGTTTGTCCTGTTTGTCCTGTCTATCCTGTCTATCCTGTCTGTCCTTTCTGTCCTGTTTGTCCTGTCTGTCCTGTACATTTTTTCTGTCCTTTTTGTCCTGTCTGTCTGTCCTGTCCTGTCAGACTGTCCTGACAATGCTATCTGTCTGTCTGTCTGTCTGTCTGTCTGTCTGTCTGTCTGTCTGTCTGTCTGTCTGTCTGACTGCCTGACTGCCTGCTTGCCTGCCTGCCTGCCTGACTGCCTGCTTGCCTGCCTGCCTGCCTGACTGCCTGACTGCCTGAGGTGGCGAAGCCCCCTTATTCAATCAATAAAAATTATTCTGTTATTCTGTTAGGCATGATCCACATATTACGTAATCATTAACCAAGTATTCGGGATTTTAAAAAAATCGAAGAAATTTCTCAGCAAGGACCTCAACGGTCAATGATTACGCAATAATTGAAACAGGGGTCAGAGCCCCCCTGCCTCCAGGAGTCTGAGCCCATCGCTGGGGCCGATGACTTAAGCGCCGGCAGTGGGGGGCACGGGGGGCAAAGCCCCCCGCTTGGGGGTTGAGGGGGCGAAGCCCCCTCATAAATCAATAAAAATCCCTGGATTTCTTTTGACAGTTTCTTACGCCGCTCTATGAAACAATACATTTACATTATTCATTTAAAATCTAAGCGGCCCGAGTCCATTTAAATTTTGTACGAATGCGAGCGCGTAAAGTCATTGATCATGACTGATTGATTGCGCAATAACTGAAACGTGTCACTGAATCGATCAATGATAGGAAAAACACTGTACATGTTATTGGATCCCCCTAACCTTCTAAAGGTGCGGGGGCACCTTTGTCTTTACCATCGGTAAAAGCCAAAGTCTTGTTTAATAGACTTGTAACAAAACTAATATTAATATTTGATATTTAGATAATTATTTAATAATATTTAAATACTATTAATTAATTAGAACAATCTAGATTTACTTAAAAAAGCTATACATCCGATTTGGATTTTGCACACAACCAACCTTGAAATAGTCACCGAAGGACCAAGTGCCCAGCATCTCAAAGAACGTATGATGGTAGACGTCCTTCCCCACATCATCCAGATCGTTGTGCTTCCCGCCGGCGCGGATGCACTTCTGGCTGTTGACGGCGCGCACCAGACGAGACATGTCGCTGTTCGGCGCCACGGTGCCGAGGAAGATCGGCTTGTACTGAAAAAAACACATGACTGACTGATATATTTAGCCAATCAAATACAAGCACACAAGTGGCCAGTTGATTGATATATTTACCCAATCAAACACAAGCACACAAGTGGCCAGTTGATTGATTTATTTACCCAATCAAACACAATCACACAAGTGGCCAATTGATTGCTATATTTAGCCAATCAAACACAAGCACACAAGTGGCTAGTTGATTGATATATCTACCCAATCAAACACAATCACACAAGTGGCTGGTTGATTGATTTATTAACTTGCTTAGATCAATGCTAAATAAATTTTCCTCAGTTTCCCTAGTATTTCAACAAGTGATTAATCCCCTAAAAACGCATCGTCGCATGCAAATCATTTAGTACTGGCAAATGTAGATAAGAGGGAAAAAACTAGAAAAATCTACTGATCCAAATTATCAGTGGACTACATCTACAGTGAATTTTTTGGTTGATTGTTGATTGATTGCAAACGAACTGTATTTACATTGATTGATTGGCTTGATTGACTAACTTGACCGTCAAGGTTCCCCGAGCTTTCTCGGCCATTCCATCACCTCCCCCGCGTACCTGATTCATCCCGGCGTTGGTGAAGAGCAGGGTCGGGTCATCCAGCGGCACCACCGAGGAGGAGTGCCAGTAGGTATGCTGTTTGCCGACGAAGAAGTCGATGAACGCTTGGCGGACATCTTTTGCGGTGGTAATTTCCGGCATGTTTTGTTGCTTTTTCCTCTACTCCCGAGGGGACTGTTTATTACTCACTGTGAAAGGAAGGTAAAATAAGTGTGAACTGACAGCGAAGCAAGGGAATTAAATGTGTTGCGGAAGGAAGTGAAAGTGCGAAAGCTGATGCAAGAAAAACACCGCTGACGAATGCAAAAATGACGCAAATTTTAATTCGGAGCCATGTTAAAATCAACCGATAAATCAGCAGGGATTTTCTACGTCCCATCAATGAGCGGCCGTAGTAGCATTACGCCCTTTCCCTTTTGCGAGATAGTTGCTTTCTATGTGCGGACTCTGGACCTATTTAGCATGGAACAATGAGCAAGGTAGGAAGGAACAGCGGCGAACCAGCTCAAGCGGAAGTCGCGAGCAACTGCTGCGCACTTTCGCGAACAACTGCAAAAAAGTGGCGAACTGCGAAAATGTGGAGAACAGAAACGATAAAGTCTCCAGCAACTGCGAAAACGTCACGCACTAGTCGTTCGAACAAGAGAATAAACAGGAACAAACAAGGAACAAGTCGGGAACAGGAAACGAACATTCAGCAACAGGAAACGAACATTCAGCAACAGCTGATGATGAAGACGTTTTCGTATCTTTCCCGTCTCAATTTTCATCAGCCATTTTTCCGCGAGAGTCACAGAGTGAATTTTTTTATTATTTTGCTGCTTTTAAATAGATGATAATGGGGTTGGAGGAGAAGATTGCTGAGATCGAGAAGGAAATATCGCGAACGCAGAAAAATAAAGGTATTTTTCAGATTCGCGTTTCCAAAAAATCGAATCTGGGTGTGTTTTCTCCTTGTGCTTTGAACTTGATTCCATTTTTCCAGCAACGGAGAAACATCTGGGACTTCTTAAGTCGCGGCTCATCAAATACAAGCTTGAATTTGAAGCGGCTGGTGGAAAACTTCAAGAGAAGGTGAGAACATAATTTCCAGATGAAATGAAAACTTTCCTTGCGAAGTCCGTCGTCGCTTGATTGATTGATTTGATAGGTTCAATTCCTTGCAACGTCCGTCGTCGCTTGATTGATTGATTTGATAGGTTCAATTCATGCAACGTCCTTCGTCAATTGATTGATTGATTTGATAGGTCCATTCCACTTGACCTGTTTTTCTTCCTGTCTGATGTTCGTTTGACTGACTTGACTGATTGACTATTGCAGTTCTTGGACTGTTTTGATTTGTTTTGATTTGAAATTTATTTTTACAAGCTTAAGAATAGCACATTATTCTTAGTCATGCGCACCTGTTATCTTATCAATAATGAAATAAGACTAATTGAATTTATTTCGATAACATTGCTTTCAGGTTTTTGCCTTAACTTAAAAAAAATTGCTTCACCCCTTCGCGGTTTCATTGCTTAGCAATTATAATTTTCCAAAATTAAATATAAATAATACATGTAAATTAATAAAACGCGGTAGTGAGTGTAAGTAAAAGCTATCATATTATTTAATATTATGTATTTTATTAAATGTTAATTAAATAAAATAATAAATAAAGCAAAATAAAAATAATTAATTATAAAATTATTATTACATTTAATAATTTGTATTTATATTTTTAATAATTTTTTATTTATGTAATACTTATGTAATATGTAATAATAATAATTTGACACTATTTATTGTATTAAATATTATTTAATATATGATCAACGCATATCTCAATCGTTTCAGAAAGCGACAGCTGGTGGTTTGAAAACCGGTGGGAAAGCCGCTGGCGGGAAAAAGGGCACCGCGGCACTTCCGACCAGTAAACCCAAACCCGAACGTGTCCACCGCAAGCAAAACGAAAACTCCTCATCGAGCGACGAGGACGGTGGTTCGGAGGAGGATTCATCAGATGACTCAGAGGAGGATATCCCCGTGAGGCAGCGTATCAATCCGTTCGCTCTGTTGGAAGATGATGCCGGTGGCAAAAACGCCGGGAAGTCCGATGAAGACGATTCTGGTGAGGAAGCGGATGAGAGTGCTGATGCTGGATCGTCTTCCTTGCCGGAAGCTCTAAGTCGAGCTGCAAAAGCGCAAAAGAAGAAGAAAAAGAAGGGATCAAAGGCGGCAGGTGAGAAGGAAGGATTCGGGAACATTTGCGTAAAGATTCGTTGATTGATTGGTTGATTGATTGTCTGCTTGATTGCTCGCTTGATTGCCAGCTTGATTGGTCGATTGCTTGACTGAGTGATTGATTGACTGATTGCTTGGTTGGTTGATTGATTGATTGATTGCTTGCTTGATTACACAACCGTTTTATATGACATTTCTCAATACCGGAGTGAGAACTGGGAATCACATTAGCAGGAACTGCGGGAGGAAGCCATGGGCAGCCAGCTAAGCCGCTACAGAGCATGACGGAGGAGGAGTTGATTGAGATGTTTGCAGCGCAGAATCTGCTGTCCGCTGGAGAGGCCGCGTTGGACCGCGCCACCTCCGGCCGCCATGGATGGGCCGCCTCAAGCGCATGCATCAACGCCAAGCTACTCAACTATCGATATGAGTTCCAAAAGACTGTCGGAAAGAGCGGCATGTCGGCGATGCTGAGTGGGGATACGGCCGCGTCGTCGTCGGCGATAAAGGCGACGCGGGGTCTGGTCAAGGGCGTGCAGAGTCTCTTCGTCAACCAGCCGCCCAACACTTACGACCCCAAAATGGTGATGGATCAGTGTGAGTTCTTAGGTTGAATTGACAAGGCGGATCTGATACATTTTTGTTAAGTCTGGGCAACATTTCTTTTGAGTATTTTAAATTAGATTCGATTCGATTCGATTCAAATAAAATAAATTGAAAACTACTGTATTTTCGCGTTAGACAGGGACAGCGTACGAGCTGTGGAACGTTTAATCGGCCACTCGGCGCTTATGCTCTGTGTACGGTGCACCCAAGCCATGCACACGTTCCACTCCAGTATGACTGTCCCTGTCTAACGCGAAAATACAGTAGTTTCAGTTTATTTTATTTGAATCGAATCGAATCGAATCTAATTTAATTTAATTTAATTTAATTTAATGGAATATACGCAGTTAGTCTAAATGAAGTATCTCTAAATTCAAAAAGGTATTTTTGGTGAATGACCTTGTCTTGTTTTTTCAGTTGTGGAAATGGTGAAGGATCCGCGACGGCCGAACTTTCTCGTTTTCAAGCGATTGAAAAAGTACAAGGAGATTCAGCGCAATTTTCTCATGATGGTCTACTCCAACCAGGATCAAATAGTGCAGGTGAACCACAACCATCCCTTCCTATTTTATCGAATTCCGTTCTGTCAGTAGATCACACATGGAATATACACTTTTTCGGTTGATTGATTGATCACTGACCGAAACTGATTGTGTTTTGACAGGACATACTCCACGAGATGCCGTTTCACACGGACGCGCTCCTGCTGATGTGCAGTATCTACGAACGGGACGACAACATATCTAGCGCCCGTCAGGCCATTGGTATGTGTATCTGTGTTGGAGGTATTGAAATGAAGACGGAAGAGTGTTTTTTTCTTCCACGCAGAAACGGCCTTGTTGGGCCTGCAAAGCTGCTTCGATTTCCAGCAGCGCAACAATCCACATCTCCACCGGATGAGTTACCGCTACCCCGCCAACCGATCCTACTTTGTCACTCTCTTTAAGCACATCGTTCTGACCGCTCCGCGATTTCCGGCAACCGCGCTGGAAATGGGCAAATATCTTTTCAAGTACGGACAGCATCTAAGAGGGAGTGACAGATGGGCATATATACGATCATAGAGGACGCAGATAGACAGACAGACAGGCAAATAGACAGACAGGCAGATAGACAGACAGACAGGCAGACAAACAGGCAGACAGACAGACAGGCAGACAGACAGGCAGACAGGCAGGGAAAACGGCGTCGACTGCCTGTTTTAACGTTTTTGTTTCGTGATTTCAGTCTGGATTTAAAGGAGGATCCGCTTGCAGTCATTTTGATGTTGGACTACTTGGCACTTCGTGCGAAGGATTACTCATATCTGATTGCCTTTTGCCAAGCGTTCCAGGTTGGTGTATATTTGTGTGTCTGTCTCTTCATCAGTTTGTCGGCCTTTCTTATTGTCTGCCCTCCCTCTGTTTCTCTGTTCATGAGGTTGTCAGCAAGTTTGTTGAGAAGTGTTGCCTGTCTGGTGTAGGATCGAAAGCATTTGGATATGCTCCCAAGCTTCACGTACTCGATGCCTCTGGCGTTGTACATCCGCGGAACTGCCCATTCCGACGAGGAAGACATCAGAGCGGCCGGTACTCTGCTGCAGGATGCCTTGATGAAATTTCCCGGCCTCTTCCGATTGTTGTCCGAGAAAGTTAGTACCTTCACGTTGACTGGTGCTTTACGTTTTCCTTGCGCCTTTCGCAAATGTATGGTCTTCTTTCTTCTCATAGCTTGATCTACCGAGAGATCACCTTCACACGCCGGCCGCCTTCTCCCGCCTCTTCAGCCTGGACGATAATGACGGTCTAACCTTACTGCAGGCGTTGTATGTGCGGAGGTGCACGGACTTTTGGAAGGACCAGGGCGTAATGGCTTGGTTGATGGACAACGTCAATGCGGTCATCCAACGCGTGCATGAGAATCGAGTTCTGTTGGCGACCTATGGCGAAAGGTGTGTCTACGGCTCATAACTCGTATACAGGCAGACACGGATTTTCACAGTCACAGACAGTCAGCTATATTGATAGACAGACAGGCAGACAGGCAGGTAGACAGACCGACAGACCGAGAGACAATCAAACAGACAGACAGACAAACAGACGGACAGACAGATAGGCAGGCAGGCAGGCAGGCAGACAGACAGACAGACAGACAGGGCCGACAGACTGGCAATAAAATCCATGCGAAACGTTTTTGCTCTTTGCTTCAACTCAAAAATTCTATTCTTTTTGCAGTCGAAAAAGACTCTACCGAGGTACGCCTAGTAACATCTGGCGTCACGTCTTACTTCTGAACATCCCCTACTCGGAGCACGTTTTCCAAATGCGACTGCCGGCTGTAAGCAGTACTTTCAGCCTGAATTCTGATCTCAGTCCATTCTCCAAGCAGACGTGCCTTTATCAACCTGAATTTCTTCTCCCTCGCCGTAGGATGCCCAGAGTTTCGTTTTTCCCTTTGATCCCATCCCGCCGGTCAACTCCGAAGAAAAGGACGAGTGGGACCTCCGTGTCCATCTATCTCCGCCGGACCGACGCTCGAACGGTGCGGCCACCGCGCACCCACTCGGTGCCGTTCTTCCACCGGTGGCCAACGGTCCCGCGGACACAGTCATGCAGCTCGTGTTCAATGCGACGGGGGAGTTTTTGCGGCAGCTATTGCCGTCCACTGCCGTGGCTGCAGCCGCTGAGCCGGTATATTCGAAACAAAACTGTCTGTCCGCCTTGCTGTTTTTCTGTCTGTCTGTTTGTCTGTTTGTCTGTTTCCCTGTCTGTCTCCCTGTTTGTCTGTCTGTCTGTCTGTCTGTCTGTCTGTCTGTCTGTCTGTCTCCCTGTCTGCGTCCCTACTATTTGAAAATATATATATTTTTTGTATTTGAAGGACCCCGCGTCGTTGGTAGGTGGGGAGGTGGTGATGGGAGCCGCCATTGCCGACGACGACGAGGAGTCTGGCGAACTGCGGGAATGTATGGACGCAGTGGAGACATATTTGCATGCTCGAGAATCGACAGCCGCAGAACCGTAACTCGTCCTTTCGCACAATATTACAAAGCGGGACGGACGCAGGAAACTTCAATTTCGTTTGCGCCTGATGATCACACTTGGAAACAGCTCGGAGAGTGAAGAGCGTTTTATCTACTGTTTTGATTGGTGCCATAACGGCCCTTCTTTTTCTATGTAATACCAAGATTTGTACATGTATCATGTAATATGTAACCAGTGACATTTCGCAGTTTTCGTTTTGATTCAGGAGAACTCGCTTTCATTCAAGTAGACATGTAACTTGTCAGGTAAAACGCTGCCGGCTAAAGAAATGGCAGGATCTTCTTTTTCAATAAACTTTTTCAGCAAAAATCACACTGAAAAGAGCCTAGATTTCAAACTCTCCAACGATCACTCTTCAGTCAAAGTAAAATGCTTGTTCCCATGTATAAGGAAACCTAGCATGTCTCTTGCATAACCAACTCCATGGCTGGTTCTTTCTGTTTCCTTCACTAAAGGAACATGGATCTTAAGTCTAAGCTGAAAGTGAAATCAATCAATCAACATCTTCAGTAAGGCAGAGACTCGAGCTGTGATTCAAGTTCTGAGACAGCGCTGTTTTAGAAGTGGGCTCTTGAACTCGGAAAAGCAAGGTTTAAGAACGAACAAGCAAGGTTTGAGAACGGAAAAGCAAGGTTTAAGAGCGGAAAAGCTGGGTTTAAGAACGGGAAAGCTGGGTTTAAGAACGGAAACGTTGAGTTTAAGAACGGGAAAGCAAGGATTGAGAACGAAAACGTTGGGTTTGAGAACGGAAATGCTAGGTTTGAGAACGGGAAAGCAAGGTTTGAGAAAACAGTTTGATTGAAGAACATTAACTGATCGGGTGGGTTCGATCTTTGCTGTTCGAAGTTCGTCGAGTGCTGTTTCTGTTTTGTTACGGATCATAAAAATGTCTGCTTCAAAGTCCGTCCACTGCTACAACAAAGGATGTGGGAAGGAATTTGTGCCGAGTGAGAACAACGCCAAAGCCTGTGTTCACCATCCAGGTAGACTTGCGCTCAACCACAAGGCTTAGACTGATTGAGAATTGACGGTTTGATTGATTTCCTTTTAATCGTTGCTTACCACACTTGATTGATTGCTTGATTGGCTGGTTTCAGGCGAACCGTATTTCCACGACGCCTACAAAGAATGGACCTGCTGCAAGAAGCGCTCCGTCGACTTCACCGAATTCCTGAATTACAAAGGCTGCGCGACATCCGCGCACAACCCTGAAAAGCCGCCGGAGAAGGAGAAACCCAAGCCGGTGGAAGACTTCGTCGAAGAGGTCGCCGTGAATAAACCGCGAGAAGCGCTCGTTCGTCCGGACAGTAGCGCACCGTTGGTGCCGCTCAAGCCGGAAGTGACGGCGTCATTGAGGAAGGCCCTGGATGAGCAGCTGGGGAAGCTTACTTTGGCCGGCGGAAGCGGCGCGGGCAATGGGAAAGAAGAGGTGAAAGTAGGAGACGCTTGTCAGCAGCGCGGATGCGGGAAACTTTTTTCCGGTCCGGAAAGGTTGGTTGATGAGATTCGATTTAATTACTGAATGAAATTTTTGCAGTTTTTGAAGGGCGGGCGGGGGAGTACTTCAACAGCGCTTATTTGCTTAAAAGGACTTTGGAATTGTGCTGGAAGTAGAGTCAATCAATCAATCAAGCAATCACTTTTGCAGTAACTTCTATTGTTCCCTTCATGAGAAAGTAAACTCTTTTCGTGGTCGTTCACGTCGGGTTTGAAAATTTGTTTAGATTTCGGATTCGTTTCTCGACTAATTTATGACGTGAGGTATCGGGAAATCTGACCGGTTGATTTATTTTAAATATGTTTTGGCAGTGCTTCTCAAGGGGAATTCAATCAAGCAATCAAGCAATCAGCCATACAGTGTATTTCGATGTCTCGGCAAACAACAAATATTTTTTGCCTTGTTCGAAGGGGTTAGTTTTTTGAAGTTTGTTTACATTTTTTATTGCGTTTGAAAGCAGAGATCAAGAAATTTGACGGGATGATTTGGTTAGGATTCTGCTTTGGTGGATGTCGTTTAGGGTATTTTAGTCACTTAACAATCATGCAATCACTTTTATAGTGATCTGAAAGCCTAAAGAATCAATCAATCGATCAATCAAGCAATCAGTTTTACAGTGATCTGAAAGCCTAAAGAATCAATCGATCAATCAAGCAATCAGTTTTACAGTGATCTGAAAGCCTAAAGAATCAATCGATCAATCAATATTTGGTTTATCTAATTCCTTCTACCCTTCCAGTGATCTCGAGGATTGCGTCCATCATTCTGGTTTTCCGGTATTTCACGAGGGCATGAAATACTGGAGCTGTTGCCAGCGGAAGACCAGCGACTTTGACCAGTGGTTGCAACAGGCCGGTTGTGAACACGGCGCCCACGTGTGGCGGAAGAGCGAAGAGGAGATCAAGCAGGTGCCCACCTGCCGGAACGACTTTTTCCAGACCGGCAGCCACGTCCATGTCAATTTTTACGCCAAAAATGCCCTACCAGAGAAGAGCGTGGTGAAAGTGAATTCGGTGAAGCTGCACGTCCGGCTGGTGTTCGACGCCGGCCAAAGTGTCTTTGAGAAGGAGATGGAGCTTGGTGGAATCATCGATGTCGAACAGTCTCAGGTGGGACAGACAGACAGACAGACAGACAGACAGACACAGACAGACACAGACACACAGACAGACACACAGACAGACACACACGCACACACGCACACACACACAGGCACACAGACAGACACAGACAGACAGACAGACACCAAAGGAGGTAGAAAACGTGAACAGTCGGACAGATGGTAACATAGATGGATGTGCAAATATGCAAATGGTGTGTTTCGAAGTGAGGTTCTTATCCTAGTAGGTTTGTAAATTGAATCGTTTTCCACAGGTCACGATGGCGGGTCCAAAAGTGGAAGTGAAGCTGAAAAAGGCCGAGCCGGTCGCATGGAAGTCTCTGGAATTGACTCCGCCCTCGTCCTAATTATTATGTATAATCACTCCCCTTTGTCTGTTTCGATCCGAGTACGGCCGTGAGTGTCTCCTACGGTATAGCCCTCATTGTGCATTGTGTCATCTACATTTTTTCTTTCCGTGGTCCTTCGATCTAAGTCAACGCTCTCACCATCGCTCTCTCTCTCTCACTCGCTTGATCACAGTCTGGAATAGCTTTCAGTCAGCCTGGCAACAACCAAATCGACAGATCTCTCTCTCAAACTAAACTTGAGCTCTTAAAATGCTGACTGCTTTGTGGCAGAGTGCACGGAGCGTCTCCAGTCAGAGTAGACTCGGATGAACGTGTAAGTTCTCGTATGGTATTAGGGTCTATTCGGAGCGATACATAACTTTAACTCTTATCCTTAACTAAAAGTAAAATTACCGTTAACGTATGGCGCTTGATTTGTGTGTTCGGCGACCAACCATACCAAAACATTCAATTATCAGCTGATCTGAAAGATCCTAAAATACAGGTCCTTGAGCAAATTAATTATAAAAATAAAATAAATTCTAAAATATAATCAATTTAAAGATAAAAATTGATCACGGATCTGGCCGGGATAGTGCACAAACTGGAAGTACGAACAACAATAATAAAGTGAAATCAAGCCATTGATTGATTGATTGCATATACAGCTAATTCAAGTGAGAAACCAACTCTCAATTGATTGATTGATGTACGATAGATTAAACTCCAAATTAGCTTCTGAATGTCTCGAATTATTTTTTAAGGATGAGAGTTAGCATAAATCATATCTTAAGTCGATACCCCGCCCCTTTTCGTGACGTCACACGGAGTTAAGTTAAGTCAAGGATAAGAGTTAAGGTTATGTATCGCTCCGAACAGACTCTATTCCCCAGTATGGTACAAAACATTCCTTATTCTGAAAAGCTGCGGCGAGACATCTTCCCGGACGGAGCTCCAGCCCCCATTTACAAACAGACAGAAGGGCAGTATTGCAGACAGACAAATAGGCTAGCAAGCTGATAGGAAAGCAGATAGACAGAAACAAACAAGCATCAAGGCATCCAGACAAACAGACAGATAGACAAACAGAACTATGTCAGGCATAGAGAATAGTCGACAGACATCCAGACAGACATCCAGACAGACAGACGGATAAACAGACGGAACTATGCCAGGCATGCCGAATAACCGACAGACAGATAGATAGACAAACAGAACTATGTCAGGCATAGCGAATAGTCGACAGACATCCAGACATCCAGACAGACAGACAGACGGATAAACAGACGGAACTATGCCAGGCATGCAGAATAACCGGCAGACAGACAAACGGGCAGATACAGACTCACAGATTAGACAAATAGACAGACAGCCTAGCAACAGCCAAATCGACAGATACCTTCAATTCTTCTTGATCCTATGTAATGCTGACTCCCCTGAAGCAAAATGCTCAACGCATCTGCAGTCAGAGGAAGTTTTATTTGAACATGCAGTTTCTGTTGTGGTATTCCCCAAATTAAAAGTATAATTGTGATTCGAAAACCGCGCCCAGTATGTTGAAAAAGCGCCCTCGAAGTGTCTCCCCAGACTCACCGCCGCTCCCGATGTTCACACCACCGCCGCCAAATCACGACTATCAACGATCCCCCAGCTCGGAACAGAGCGACTCGAGCGATTCGAGCCATTCCGACACGGAAAAGCCCGCACAGCAACAACGAACCCACCGCCGACGTCGTCGTGTTCCCCATTCCGACGGCGATGACGGCGACGGTCAAGGCACATGCCGGAAACGAAATCTTTCCGTCTCGGATAAGTCCGACAATGCCGCCTCCGCCTCCGCCTCCGCCTCCGCCTCCGACGGCGGACCGGAGAAGAAACGGCGCCGCACTTCCTCATTCCACATTGTCCACACGAGGTAATAACATAGTCACCATAGTCATAATATATTCCCATTAAACATTCGTCTGGAACTTAAATGATTTATATATAATGCAAATATTTTTTATGTCATATATCATATTTGATGTCAAGATGTCAAGATGTTTTGATGTCAAGTACTCGTGTGGGGTTTTTTTCCAGTTCGAGTGGACCGACCGCTATCACAACCTCGGTGGCACTCACGCCAATCCTCTCCGAACGGGGAGTCGTGTTAATTTTAGACACGAACATCCTCCTGGAGGCCGCCGGACTGGACTTTCTTGAGAAACTCATCCAAAACCGATATGACGATGTGCTGCCGAATCTGAGCGTGATCATTCCACACATCGTTTTCCTGGAACTGGACAGTCAAAAGAGTCGCCGGCAAAGCGATCTTGCCTATCGCGCACGTTGTGCTGGACGGTTCCTCTCGGAGAACCTCTGCGACCATTTGGCGACCTCTTATGTGGATCATGGTGCGTCACTGGGTCAAACAGTGGAATTATTTTAAAATCCGAAATTTAATATATTATTAAAGTACTTTTTCAAAATACTTTCTCATACCGCTGAGCATTTTAGTATTTGTAATTTGAAATAGTTTATTTCAACGATAATAGGCGCGTCGACATCAAGAACACCTGGACGGATTTCCGGCCAGACTTTGACGGAGTTCACGGAGATCGGGAAGAAGTACGACGGCCGGATACCTGACGACCAGTTTCTCTTCTGTTGCCTGCAATATCAGGAGAAGTATGCGCAGCTGCAGAAAGTCGCGCCCGCGCAGGGTTCGACGGTGGTGAAGGGTTCGACGGTGGTGATCGCAGTGACGAATGATAAGCTGCTGCGGACACGTTGTGTGGTCAACTACTTGACCTGTCAGTCACTGGTTTCGCTGTTGGATAATGTGGAGCGCAGACGAGTGAGACAGGCATCCTTGTTTGATTGGGCGAGTGAGCCACCGGAAGCGCCAATAGCAGCTGTGCCGAACGGCGAGAATAAAGAGAACGAAGGGAAGAATTAAAAGCTATTCGGTTGTTGATTCTGACGGTGTGTTATGGGAAACCTTTCAGATAATCTTAATTGAACTGAATATGTCGATCATGTGTCGCCTCTAATTTTGCCTGCCAATCGCTTTGCCTTTGTCTTTCCGTCTGTATCTATGTATCGGTCGTTTGTCTGTCTGTCTGTGTGCTTGTGTGTCTGCCTGTGTGTCTGTGTGTGTCTGTGTGTTTGTCTGTGTGTCTGTGTCTGTGTCTGTGTCTGTGTCTGTGTCTGTGTCTGTGTCTGTGTCTGTGTCTGTGTCTGTGCGTGTCTATCTGTGTCTGTGTGTCTGTGTGTGCCTGTGCGTGTCTGTCTGTTGCAAGAAGGAAAGGAATATACAGTTGCAGTTGAACGTAGGACTTCATTTGCAGAACTACAAACTTTCCGCTGCAGTCCACGTACGCACCTAATAGCCCCTTTGTCCAAACAGAAAATATAACATTTCAGACAGCAGTTCTGGATTGACTTTGGACGTCGGTACCTATTACCGGCACCATTGAATCGCCCATTCACCGCGCCAGCTTATATTTGATATTTTACGACAAAGTTTCAATCAGTACAGTGAAGTTCCAATAGTTCTCAATCCGTTACGAACTTCTGACTGCTTTTATTCGCGAATCCTTGAACCATTCGTTCTCTCATTATATCCTGCGGAGACTATTACAAATATACAAACTAAGAATAATTTTTGCCTAATAAAACTATTATGCAAAAAAAGGGTTTTTGCCTGGCTTCACTCGTTAACGCCCAATGTCGTCATTAATCTCAGTCTGATTGCGGCTGGTGGTCAACAAAGGTGTCCGATTGTTTGTCAAAAAATAAGTAAACTTACCATTATGGAAACTCATCGATTGATTGATTGATCTTTTAATGACTATTATCCGTCGAAACTGTTAAGCGAAAATGTTTTCACGTGCGTCAAAGTGCACGATGCTTTTGAAGGAACGGGCGCTCCATACATCCCCCCCGGGGAGAGTTAAAATGATAAACTCACGTGTGATGGTAATTAAAACAGCTGCCATAAAAAGGGCTACACCTGAGCAAGCGCGAGAAAAAACAATCCGCAACAGGAAGTGCGAATAAACACAACCAGATTTCGTCAGTAAAATACAAATTCAAACCCGAAAAGCGTCGCATTAAATAAAGACAGATAATAAAAAAAGAGAAAAAAAAAGATTTTTTTAGGTTCCTCAAAAGATGTCCTCGTCGTTCGGTCGTCATCCATACCGATCACCCTCATCGACGTGGTGGTGTATCGGATTGCCTTCTAGCAGTTGGCTGACCGGTTTCCGCGCCCGATTCGGGAACCGCCCCGGGAAGAACTCCTCGTCGGCCCGCACTCCCTCCGGATTGAAGGTGACCGGGAAGTCGCGGCGATTGCGCGCCGGCGAGGACGGAGTATTCCTCCCCTGCTGCAGCATCAACAGCCGGTCCGCTTCCATCGTCATTCCGGGGCCAGCGGTGCCGGAGGAGACGGTTCGGCGCACCTGCACGCTGCTCAGCTTCCGTGCCGCTCTAGTCCACACCTAGAAAGAGTAACTAAACTCATGAACTGAACTAAACTGAACTGAACTGAAGCAAGAAGTATATTTTGTTGAATTTTTGCAAATAGGAATTTAATTTTAACTCTAAAGTGAATGTACCGTAAGGGATGCGACAAATGCTAGCGAAGCTGAGAGAAGCAGTTCGGCAAGGCGAGTTCCGCTGTGAAAGCCGTACCACCGCCAGGCGTCGTAGTCGCCTCCATCGGCCGGGATGAGGAACCGGTAGACGGCAACGAGGCCGTAGATGTGCAGTCCTGCGAAGACCAGGAGGAGGACGGCGGAAACAAGGGTGATATAGACACCGAGGGTGATGCGTTTGGTAGCGCTCAGTTCTATGCCGTCCGCGTCCTGGGCGGCCTCCAGTAGGGGGCTGAACATGACGAGGAAGCCGCAGCCGAGGCCGATCGACCAGGCGATGAAGTAGGCTGCAAAACGGACGGGAATTTAGAGGGTTACTTAAACTAACCTGGCTTCAGGAGTTAAGTCGGTGCAACAAATAAACAAAGAGACACACAGAAATTTAAACAGGGAAGCAGATGTACAGACAGCCAGCCAGACAAGTAAGCAGGCAGATAAAAAACAGACAGACACAAACAGATAGTCAGTCGGACAGACAGACACGAACAGATAGTCAGTCAGTCAGACAGACACAAACAGATAGTCAGTCAGACAGACAGAGAGACACAAACAGACAGTCAGTCAAACAGACAGACACAAACAGACAGACAGACACAAACAGAGTCAGACAGACAGACACAAACAGACAGACAGACAGACACAAACAGATAGTCAGTCAGTCAGACAGACAGACAGACACAAACAGATAGTCAGTCAGACAGACAGACAGACACAAACAGACAGTCAGTCAAACAGACAGACACAAACAGACAGACAGACAGACACAAACAGAGTCAGACAGACAGACACAAACAGACAGACAGACAGACAGACACAAACAGATAGTCAGTCAGATAGACAGACAGACACAAACAGACAGACAGACACAAACAGACAGACAGACAGACACAAACAGATAGTCAGACAGACACAAACAAACAAACAGACAGACAGACAGACAGACACAAACAGATAGTCAGACAGACAGAGAGACAAAGAGGCATACGGTTACCCAATCGGAGGCAAGCAGAGTGATGGGCAGACGCACAGAAAGATATGAAGGCAGACATACAGGGAGACAAAGAGACAGACAGATTAAGAAGCAGACACACGAACGGACGGGAATAGAAACGACCAGTAGGCCAGGCGGACGGCAGACAGAAACGACGAAGTAGTTCGTCCGCAAACAACTGCGGAAGCAAGCATCATTTTAAATATCTCAATTTGAGTTTGGCGGCACCGATTGATCCCCCCTCCCACGAGGATGGACTTTTGACGCTACTGCGTAATTACTTTGTGATGCAACGGCGAAAACGCTAAGCCGGGGCATAAGGTCGACGGCAACTTCCGCGCCGATGGCGAAAGCAAAGTTCCCGATGAGGATGCCAATGAGCAAGTAGACGTTCATGATGCGGCTTTTCATGAGCTTCAACCGTGCCGTCCGGACGAGGCCTATGGACAACATAAAAGGAAAATTGTAATAAACGTAGTCTTGGACGACGGAAATCCCTCCGGAAAAAAATACATGACAAGTGACCCATTTCAATGATTGATGGGAAAACTCTGCCTTTCGAGAATGGCTGTCAGTGTCTGATCATCTGATTGACCGTCTGCCTGCCTGTCTGCCTGCCTGTCTGCCTGCCTGCCTGCCTGCCTGCCTGCCTGTCTGTCTGTCTGTCTGTCTGTCTGTCTGTCTGTCTGTCTGTTTGTTTGTTTGTTTGTTTGTTTGTCTGTCTGTCTGTTTGTCTGTCTGTCTGTCTGTCCACTTGCTTGCCTATCTGTTAAGCGGCATGCCTGTCTACCTGTCTGTCTGTCTACCTGCCTGTTTAGCTGCCTGACAGTTTGACTGTCTGTTTACCGTTTTGTCTGCCTGCCTGCATGTCTTCACTTCAACAAATCCATCAATCATCTTCTGGGATCATCGTTAATGTCCTACTGTAAAGGGCTGTCTATGTGATCGCGCGATTAGGGGAAAGAAGAGTCGACAAACCGCACGGCACAGATAAATCAGACCGCCAGGAGTCCAGTGCCGCTGACTGGGTAAACGAAAATATCCTATCTAATCACCAATACTCTAGATCAACACTCCATTTGGAATTCTCATTATGAAAATCAATTTTGGAGGGAGCTGTAGCAGTTTCAAAACCGAGTGCAGTGCTGTTTTTTTTTCATTGAGTCACTGGTGACGAGGGATGAGGAGAGAGACGACATGCATATTTACGAGTACGCATGTAAGGGCGTTCCTCGAGTCAACGAAACCCCCAAAGAGAGACACACAGACGTCTCAACAAACCGGTCAGACAGCGGAACAAGCACCCTTGAACCGGTAAATGAAGCAAATCACCAAATCGGTGAACGGCAACACTACGCTCGTTGCAAACGACAGCAGCAGTTTGAAGCCAATCAACAATCAATCAATCGATCAATCGATCAATTGATCAATCAATCAATCGATCAATTGATCAATCAATCAATCGATCAATCGATCAATCAATCGATCGATCAATCAATCGATCAATCAATCAATCAATCAACAAGGGAGCTTAATCGATCAATCAAGTACCCTGATCAAGCTTACTGAACACATGCACATTGCATTTGAACATTAATTTGACTGCTTAATATTCGGTTGATCTTAAAAAAAACCGATCGAATTTTCTAAGGATGAAGTAAGCACTCAACTGCCGCTTACCTGCAAGAACCATGGAGAAGGCCGACGTGATGCATGGGAAGGAGAGATGCAGACAGGCCGCCGCCAGCGACTGCGGCAAAATCCGTCGGAAGTTATACGGATCCAGCAGGAGGAAAACCGCCCGTGACACTCCGAAACAACACAAGATCACATGCAGCAGGATGAAGTAGCAGCGGACCGCGCGCGTCGTCGAGTGCCGGCACAGTTGCAGGACACAAATCAGACAATACAGCGCGAGCACCGCGAACGCGCTCCCCAGGCCGTAGATGTGCACCTCCCAGGCCCAGCCGAACAGCTCGCGGGCCTCATCCCAACTCGGAAGGGGTTGCGCCAGCGTGGGATGCCGGTGGAGGAAGTCGCCGTGGGGACGCCGCTCCGGGAAGGGAGTCGTGAAGACGGCGGAATTCTGCAAAGGAACACTTTTGTTGGAAATATTTTGCAGCAGTTTGACTTGAAATATTCCGCTGATCCCAAGAAACAGTATGGCGAGAGGAGAAAAGTCAATACTCGGGGAGATGTGGCTGTTTAAAGTTTGTCGCAACTCGCAATACAATCAATCAATCGGACGATTGTGTGTTGAAGGTCTGCGTTGATTGTTGTATTGACACAAAGTTCAAACTACTCAGTAATCTCTGAATTAAGACCTTTGACAGAAAAAATTTTGTGCAACTTCGCTGCAAAATAATCTAATTATTCTGACACACCAAACGGCAAGAAGAGAAAGTTAAAACTCGGGGAGACGTGATCGGCTAAAATTGCGGCAATACAATCAATCAAGCGGACGATTGTGTGTTGAAGGTCTGCTTAATTGATGCAGTGACGTCAAGTACAAATCCTCTCATAATCAATCAATCAATCAATCAATTAAGACCCTTGTTTATCATTTTTTACAGTTTGGTTGACCATATTCGTTTCTTCAAGAAAAACGATACATGGAGGGGATAAAGTTAATATTCGAGACGATAGTGCCGTTCAAAATTTGCAGCAATTAAGAGGGTTGTCAAGTGTGGCTTGTGCCACTGCGTTGATTGATGTATTTGCGACGGATTGCATGCAACTCGTCAATCAACAATCAAGGCTTCAGTCGCAGCAATAACCGCCGTCCGATTTGTGGACCACAATTGATTGACTGCTTGATTTGCTACAAACTGTCACAGTCAAATCTTCACCAGATTTGATCGCCTGCTCACGCCGTTTATTTTTCGAGCTTTACAACGATTTTGCATCGACCTGCATTAAACTATTTAAGGGGGGAACCTTACCTGGAAGACGGAGGAAAATAAGGAAGAATTTATTCCATCGTCGCTGCTTACGGTGATATTGTCATCCATCGGGCTCGCGGTAGAGTCCATCCTGGATTCCGGTTGGGAAAAAAGTCCTGCTGCACCATCTGCAAACATCGGCGAGGAGTAATTCACTGCGGGATATTAAAGTTGTGGAGTGACTGTTTTTGGTGTGCGCATTGAATCAACAGCTTGTTTGGCTTGTGCGGTCGGCTTGATTTGTGCCACGGTCCGGTTCGGGCTGTAGCCGGCCGATAAGGAATACGTTCTTTTCGAAGGGTAAATTATTGAAATTAATTTTGCGCCTATCTTAATTGCATTCAAACAAAAGTATTTTAAGCTTATTATTTATTTAGTTATTTATTTTATTTATATAAGTAAATATATTTTTTTAGTAAAGGTATTTCAATAGACAAATAGTTAAAAAAACAAATAGTTAAACAAATAAACAAATAGTTAAAAAAACAAATAGTTAAAAAAAAACAATTAATTAGAGTTATTTTATTGAGTAAATTTTTTTATTTTTGGATGAGTTTTTGTTCCTGTGTCGAACTCGGATCAATCTGTTTTCTTCTACAGCACATGAAGCGATGGGCGCCTTCAATCAACATCCTTCGCTCCATGTGAGACGGACTTGCGCTTAGAAGTGTTATTTGCTTACGGAAATTTTAAAGTGTGAAGCAGAGCGCGTGTGAACAGATAAGCTCGGGTAGTTACGATTGAAATCCCGTCTGAATCGCGGCGTCGGAGCCAGAAAAACGAGTCACACACATACGTGACAAAAACCTTGCGCTAACCGAGCTAAGCCATTCCACTCGATGGACGCATGTTGTACACAGCCCCCGAGTTGAATGGCTCAATTCGGTTAGCGCAAGGTTTTGCCACGTGTGTGTGTACCGTGTTGAATTGAAGTGCTATTATCGCAAAAGTGACCTACAGGATTCGAAGCGTGTCTCCGCCACCTTGTGTCCACACACACACCTGGCAAAAAATTTTCGCTAACCGAATTAAGCACATTAACTCGACGGTTGTGTACAAGAGCCATGTAACGCATGTAATGGCTTAACTCGGTTAGCGCAAGATTTTTGCCACGTGTACACACACACACGATTCACCTAGATTGATTGATTGATTGATTGATTGATTGAATGTTGCTAGTATTTCGATTTTCAAGTTGATGAGAAGTCTTTTATATTATATTATTTTATTTTATAAATAATTATTTATTATTCTTACTACTGTTTTTAGATATGGTTTATATTTTGAACGCCGGTGTTTTTAGCAAAACAAGTGGCCTACTAGTACATTAAAAAATAAAGGCGGACACAATCGCAGTGGCATTTGCTTGTCGCGCGCACTTGTGCGGTGCTCCACTTTCGCGGTAACTCGATATGCCGATCGGATGTCCCATTGAAATTGCCGAAGACGTCGTCCCACTCCCAACTCCCACTGCGAGTATCAGTATTGTATACTCGTACTTGCCTGTGAGGGGGTCCAACAGGAGCCTCTGGTGAGTTGACTCACTCGACCTGCTTCGTGATCATAAAGACGTTGTTACTAACTTGTAAGCTCGTCCCGGAAAAAAAACAGTAATTTAATTTAGCTACTGGTAGTTCATCGCAGCTGAGAGGTTGCCACATGGCGTCATCTCGTAGGCAACGTCTGTGTTTAGCCAGGAATCGTGTCTGAATTTGTTTGGGAGTTTGTCTGTCTGCCTGTGAGTTGTCTCAATAGGCTCTGCCTATGCCTGACAGCATCCAGGCATCGTTGCTTGCCTTACCCAGTTCGCTCGCTAAACAGGCACACTACAACATCAGTGTCTGTCTGCCTGTTACATGTCCGAAGAAGCTTCTGCGGCGTCCAACCTGCAAGTACCTGATAAGACACAGCATTCAGACATCGTTTTCTACTTCATGAGGTTCACCAACAATCTTTCCGATCTTCTGTCTTCTCACCAACGAACCGTGTCTGCATGTCTGGAACTACAGACACATACTGGCTCGCTCACTACGAGAAACTGGTTTACTTGTCTATCTGCCTACTATTTATCTGAAGAAGGTGTTCCGGTGCTCAGTATTAAACGTGCCTGACATTCAAAACAACACTGCCTGCTTCATCAGGTTCGCCTGATCAGCTTTCTGAGTTCCTGTCTTTTAACAAGCGAACCATATGTGAATGTATGAACCTGAAGACACACTACAGACACCGGCTTACTTGTCTGTCCGCCTACCAGATGTCTCAGAAGGAGCTTCCGTTTCATCTTCTGCCAGTACCTGCAAGTGCCTAACAGCATTTAGACATTGTTGTCTGTTTCCTCCAGTCCTCTTGCCTACAGTGTCTGCCTGCCTGTTTCGAAAGCCCCGGAAGCCCTCGAGTAAAACGTCACAAGAGTTAAAAGAAAGTATCCCAGTTTTAAACCACAAGCCAGCGCAGTAAAAACACGAGATAAGAGGCGAGAGAGATAAAGAGAACGTGCAAAATGGTGTGAGAAAACAGGGACCAAACCTATCAGCGTAACAAACAAAACGAGGCAGAGTAATCGCTAAATAAAATAAAACAAATATATGTCTCCCACATAAACCTCGTATTTGGCATCATATCGTGTAGTCAATAGAGACAGAGAGAGACAGAGAGAGAGAGAGAAAGCATATATATCCCGTACTGTACAAAAAAAGATGTCCTCATACCAGCACAAAAACTACACACACGCATGGCAAAAATCTTGCGCTAACCGAGTCAAGCCATCACACTCGTTACATGGCTGTTGTACACAGCCGTCGAGTTAAAGTGCTCAATTCGGTCTGCGCAAGGTTTGTGCCACGTGTGTATGCCTGTACAGACACATGATTCCACTCTCCCCCATCCGCGTGTGATCTTCTCTCCCCCATCCGTGTGTGATCTTCTCTCCCCGGTCGGCCTGCAGTTGCATCAAGTTTGTAGGGAGGAGATAAAACAAGACGTTCCAAACGGGAGGGAGGAGAGAGAAAAAAAGGGTAAAAAAGCATCACAAGGTTGGTCATCGTGCGTCAATGCTGTCGAAGAGGCTCTTGGCCACGGCCACGGCGCCGCCGGGGATGAAGCGGACGTAGTTATCGCCGGCGAGCGGACCGAGCGCATACAGTCCCGTCTGGTAGACGCTCTCGTGGGTGTACTGATCGATGGCGATCGGGTTGCGTTTGGCGTCCAACGGCTGGCCCGCTTTGATCGGCAGGTGCCGAACAATCTCCGACTGCACGTAGGTGAGGTTGGGCGAGGACCCGATGAGGACGGCCACCTTGAAAGCGGGAAGGTGAAAAAATGACCCGACCACCGGTGGTTTGTTTCATTAGACTTATAACTACACTTACATAGTCCACAGCGGAGAGGCAAATGTTGACGCCCTTGGAGTTCTCCACCTGCACCTGGTGGTCGTTGGTGATTTTGATGATGCGCCCGTTGGCGAAGGGAGTGTAGTAGCCACAAAATGCGGAATTCGCCGGTCGTTCCCCGCTCATCAGCTTCCAGATGGCCGCGTACTCCGGATAGAGCCGCTCGCTCAGCTGCGACAGGATCGTGTGCTTCGGGTCGAACGCGTGGTAGACATGGCAGCCGGCCGTGAGGGCGGTGATGACGGCGTCGGCGGCGGTCAGACCGCTGCCCACAATCACCACCCGACACCAGCAGCGTTTCGAGCCCCCGAGGTGATCGGCAGTCTCTTCGTCCACGTTGTCTGTGACAAAGTTGTGTAGGTCGTCGTAGGTGTGCCCGGTCCAGGGCTTGTACTCGCCTGCGATGCTGAGCTTCTTTGGGCTCTCCGCGGTTCCTGCGAGGAAGTAAGTGGAATGACAATGATTAGAAATTAAAATAGGTAAGACACAAATAAAAATACAAGACAGGCAGAACAGATAGACAGGCATGCGGAATAGAATGCAGACAGACAAACAGACACATGAGTAGACAGACAGGCAGATATACCCACAGACAAACAGACAGACAGTTGAACAGAATGGTAAGTGGAAGAGTGTGCAGACAAACACACAGACATACGTGCAAAAAGGTAGAAAGGCACAGACGCAGCTTAAGGCAGAGCAAGAATCGGTCTGGTTACGTAAGACCACATCAAAACTCTATTAACCAAATACGCACGCAAACTTGTAAAAGGCGCCATTGAATGTCACGCAACTGGCAGTCAAACAATAAGTGCCTTTCGGTAGCTAGCGAGCAGACAACAATCAGACACGCAGGAGGCGTCGTGAAGAACCCAAACAAAACATGCACAGAAAAGGGATCACCTGACTTTACAAACACAATTAAGTTACGGACAAAAGCGAACCACAAGTTAAGGGACAGCACCGTCAGACAAACAAATAGACAGTCAACTGACCAGACAGAGACTCAGGCAATCAACGAACGAGAGAAATTGCCAGGCAAACACACACACAGACAACCAAAAGGTCGACCGACCAGACAGGGATAGACAAACAGTACGACCAAGTAGACAGGCACTTACCCGTTGCTAGGACGACCTTCTTCGCCCGGATGACAAAGACCTCCGACTCCCCGTCCGCGGCAAATCGCACACCCTTAATCTCCCAGGGGTGTGTCGTCGTGGAGACTTCCAAGGCGCCTTCTTCAGAGGGTACCGCCATCGTCGTACCTCCCGGCTCGCCCGTCTCCTGGTCGTTCGCCGGCAGGGTCAGATTCCTCACCGACAGCACCTGATAGCCCGTGCGGAGGCTGTCCTGCAGGCCCATCTGCACCGGGTAGTCGCGATAGTAGGCCTTCCAGGCAACCAACGGCAGCCGTGAGGCGTTGTTCTCTGTCAGTCGAGTGCGACAGCAGCCGTGCCGCGCGGCCCAGTCCGCGACGGGGAGCCCGGGTAGCTCGAGCCAGTTGTTGAAGCTGAGCGCCTTCTTCGAGCCGTGCATGGCCTGCCAGGCGCCGCCGGGCGGATGCGGACCCAGCACCAGGTGGGGGATCTTGTGGGGAACGGCCTGCCACTTAACGCACGACTGGAGGCCGTCCGTCACGTCACCGAACACGGAGGACGGATGGAGGAGCTGGTCAAAGAGGTTGGCCACGGCGTTGCGGGACTGCCCGGAGATGCCGGAACAAAGATCGACAAAGTCCTGAATTGGGAGAAAAACGACGTGGAAATTAGAATTAATTGTAAACGGAATCCGGCAATTCAGTTCGAAAATGAGAAAAGCGTTAACGGCCTATTATGTCTAGTTCTCTATCATTCATACATCATTCACTTGCGCTCAACACACAGAGCTTTTTCTGCTTAAGTGATGTGCTTTCTTCTCTTTACTTCATTTTGCCAAGTCAGCTATTTGAACACTTAATTTTGTTTACTACGCCATTTAGAGTCACTTCCCGTTGTTAATTTCCCTATTTAATCTCGTGTTTTGTTGATTTTAAAGTCAGTTCTTTCCCTCTTCCTCACCTCTAGAAATCATTTCTTTAGTCTAATAAACCATTTCCTGTCGGGTCGTATCAAACTCTGTCTGTTACGCCTAACAGTTCTTTCTCAATGGAAATGACTTGTCTAAACGGCGTTTCGGTAGTCGATTGATTGATTGATACCGGTTGCAGTTCAACCGAAAATCGAAGTTCCAGCATCATTATTTTGCACTAGTGCCATTATGTCTTCGAGAGGTGATCGATAGTTGTCAGTGTCACGCGAAGAGCAGCTGACCACACCGATCGATCCCCTCAAAAAAAAAACAGACCTCTCGAATGTCAGGAAAAATTACACGGCCCTGAAAACGGTCAATCACAATTCCGCCTGGTGAGTTTGTTTACTCAACTGGCAGGAAGGGAAGTGCCCTACCCAATTTATATACAAGCTCTACAATATATAACTAATTATTACTTTAGAAACGTACTATTTTTTTAGTGGTACTATTTACTAATTAGCGTAATTTAAAGAAGTTTCTGTTCCACCGGAAATCCAATTTAGCAAACACTCTTCGACAGTCGTCACGCGATGGGCAGCTAATCAAACCAATCGATCCCTTAAACAAAACACCTCAATAGAAGGAGAGAAAAAAACACAAAAAGTAAAACGACCGTGGAAAGGGTCAACCAAAATTTCGTCCAGTGTCTGTTTACTCAACTGACAGGA
>LRSR01000655.1:0-12540 GCA_001579985.1 Hypsibius dujardini
CTGTAGTATGATCCTGAGGAGGTCCGACAAGTTCACTGGAAGGTGAAGTACCGAGACCTTCTACGACCTCCCATTTGCGTTCCTTCGAGCCCACTGGTGGGTTTTCATTCCATGCGCAGAGGTTGTCTTGCTCAAATTCACAATCCAAGGCGTTGCGGCATTGGCCTGGCATCACTGAGACGTCGTCCTATGGATATATTGTCCCTTTTAAATATATGGCGGCAGTTATAGAGCAGATAAACTTACGATAGCTATGCCGGAATCGACGCTCAATTCAGCCTCAAAGTCCACAGTGAAGTCCACATTGGGCGGTATGGGAAAGTTGAAAACATGCCAGTGCTCCGAACCGAACACTCCGCTGGTGTTGAAGACCGTTGATGATGTCCAATTTGTCCTGGCTGGTTTGACGGCCAGAGTGACCAGCAGATAGTCCAAGGCGCCTTCCTGCGCTAAGACAATGTTGTAGAAGAACTGGTAGCATCGTTCAACGGGGGAGGCCTTGTGGATGGCGGTCGTTGTGAAGGCTCTAGAGAGTGTGGCGTCTGGAAATCTATGCGCAATAAAGTATTGCCCTGTTGGGGAAGAAAACATTACAATCTTTTAGACAAGACTGTTATATTTTTTATAAATATCAATTAATCAATTTATCAGTAGATTTTTATATAAGCAAGGATTGGCTGTTTTCTATTGGCTGTGGATCCTTCCAAGCATGTTTTGTTAAGTATAGACAAAGTTTGAATTTTATTTAATTCTGTACGCCATTGTTTTTGTGGCACCTTCAGCTTGTGGATTGGTTGGAATGTTTCAAATATTTTGAAAGGGTCCGAGGAAATGGTCAATCTGTTTTAGGGGATGAGTATATTTAAATTACATGTAATTTATTAGGTTTAACTTGAACTTAAGAATTAGAAGCATGTGTATGAACTAAATTTTATGAAAATTTAGCAATATATTGATATTTAGTTGTTAAGTAGATGTTTTCAGGGCTTATGAAAACGATGAGAAATAACTATATTGCTCTTTGATTCACTAAAAACGAATTGTTTCAATAGGGAAGACCTATTCCGTATTTTTCTTTATCATATAAATATTTTTTGCAGGTCAGGGGGATCGGTCAGTATACACACCAGCATGGGTCCCTACGGAGACGTCAGTGTCAGGAAAGCCGGCAAGGTGTTCGGTACTGCCAACAACGACGAGATACCAAGCCAAATGGTCGGAAGTGCTTTGACTCAGAAAAGTGCAGGTGCCGGTATTTTGGAAGTCACAGAAGTTATCTGCAAACATAATTTGCGAATAATTGTTGGCTCGTATAGTGGTTGATGGGGCAATCTCAGTGACATATGCTGCATAGCATTGTATTAAGCAATTTACCGTTTGGATGGCAAAGTCCGCTGGTCGCTGAAATATCGTCGATCTACGTGAAACACACACATCAGTCAAACAGTTGGAACCAGTGCAGTCACAATTACCATTTCTATTACAATCACACGTCATTTGGTTTTTCTTCACCTCTATAATTATAACTTTTATTGCTTTATTTTGTGCATACAACTGCAGACATTTAATTTAACAGTAATATTTGCAACTGATATTACGCTGCTATTCTATTGACTGCAGCTAGAACGACCGATGACATTTATGGTAATATTGCAGGGTTTGAAAGGAGTCGAAGTAATAACAGCGAGAGGTCGTTGCACACTTTCACTGTCTCAGGCCCCAGGGGACTTTATTCAATCACCATTACACCGTTCATTATTTGAAAAAATTGATATCCAAGTAATATCATGAAATATAATTAATGCCAACTGCCAAGGTACTCTTGACAAAAAGGGGAGCAGTCTAGAACCTGCCATTTCGAGAAATTTTGGAGAAATTTACTGCATGTACAGAACGCGATAAGGCTCCAATGCCAGTTTTTGGTTCGGGGTAGTTTTTATGATAAAAATTCGTTTAACATTACCAGATGGATGAATACAAACTAGGGGCACGCCCCCTCGCCACTACTCCAATTAGGATGGGCGGGGGGGCGGTTCTCATTATGGCACTTCTTTGTGACATGCAAATAAAAGGTGGCCTCGCTGCACGGATCTTTCAAAACTCTTTTCTGCTAACCATCCGGAAGCAACGTCTAAAAAGAAGACACGGGCAATACTTACTGTCCAATCGCCATCAGTGCCGGTAAGAACTTCGAAAAACAGGTTGCCATCAGCATAATCCACTGTAAAGTCCACTTGACCAATCTGCCAGACTCGTCCGTCAGCAGGCTCTGTGCGTGTCCACAGAACGTTCTCTTCAAAGCTCTATAAAAAATGAGAATATTTCATCTAAAATCAACGATCCTTACTTAGGATAATTTTCAGAGGCGGCACGCAAGCTGTTCCGACTTACTTTTTTGATTTGGTTCTATATAATAATGCTGATTTACAACATTTTGTTGCATTAGTATGGTCCTTACAGTTGATTTTGGCAGAATTTCAAAGTCTGGACAACACTAGAAGATCCTTTGTTGCTCGATTTAAACTGCAAAAACTTCAGTTTTCGAAAATGTTTGATTTAAAGATTGATTTCAAGATATTTGACAAGGTCAATTTTCAAATTCGATTTTGAATCGATTGACATTAGCCGAATGTTTTTTGGTTTTCAATGGGCGGAGCTATGGGCAATTTCTGAAATGTCACTCGGTAGTTTCCGGGATGGATTGAAACTAACCCACAGTTCCGCCCCCTGACATTGAAAATAAACTCTGCTGATGAGAATCGATTCTAATTTGAATTTAGAGATGGGCACTTTAAAAAATTGGGTAATGAACTTTTTTCAAAAACAAAGGTTTGCAAAGTGAGAATGAAATCTTTTCGTGTTTTCCGGACTTCAATATTTTGTCAAAAAATCTCAGAGTCATGTCGATGAAATAAATTTAAGAAATCAGGAGTGCATGGGAATCAATTTAAAAGTAATAAAGTGGCGACATTTTGCGTTCCACCAAATGGTCTCAAGTCAGCGTGAAACAGGCATTGCAAGCTTACGTCTTTTGTCCGCACACGCTGTCCGACACTGAGTGTCCCGACATTTGCGCCAAAGACGTGGTACCAGAATTTGAAGCAGGCTTTTCGCTGCACCACCGGCAACGGTGGGCTTGTTAGTCGCGCCTTTTTATTGCCATCCTCAGAGCCCATACGAAGGATCATGTAGTGTCCGTTGGTTTGCGAGCCCGGCGGGAAGGTGTGATCGTGGTCGGGTCCGTTATCCATTTGACCGCTCAAGGAGGCTGGCTCCATTACCCATTGTGGATTTACCTGCGATGCGTTCCAGCCGCAGGTGGTAAAATCTTCAAAGTCGCAGAACAGGACGTTCCCGGCAGCGGGCTCGAAAGCCGGATCGGCTTGGCTGGGGTGAACTACAATGACGTCACGATTAGAATCGGTTACAGCACATTCTGGGAAATTGTTAAATCTAAAGAATTTTGATATTGCCCTATTTCAAAATTCAATTTGAAATCGATTGGCCTTAGCAAGATCTTTTTTGAACATTAGGGGGCGGAGCTTCAGATGATTGTCGAGCCCGACCGGAAATACACGAGAGTAATATACCAGAAATGAAACATAGCTCCTCCCCCTGACATCCAAAAAAGATTCCGCTAGTGCTAAACGATTTGAAATTGATTTGTGGGAGAGATAGTATTGAAATTCATTGAAATGAATTATCCTGTAGAAATTAAGTTTTACGGTTTAAATCAGCGAAAATGGAGTTTTCAAGCGTTTTTCCAACTTTGACAACCGAAAACAAAGCTCCATGTCCTGACCGATAAAATTAATTTTGGAAATCATTATAATTACAGCTCTATTAAAAATACATAAATCGAAGATATTCTGGAATCCCCGCATGAAAATTGTCCCAAGTTAGTTAGCCGGATTGGAAAGGTAAACAAACCGATCCCACTACCCAGACCCATCCCGTGATGGACACTGCAGGCAGTTGTCGTATCGGTGACAGTTCATTACAAAACATTATTGTACTGCGGATTGCGTAAAATGAAGAGCAACAAAGCGAATCAAACATGCATTAATGACCGGAAGCGTCAAGATAAAGTGAAGCTAAAGCGAGAGCAATGACAACCGTAATAATGCATCATTATTATCTTATTATATGACCATAATAGTTAATGATTATTGAAAATTTACTAAACCAGATCTATTTTATTAAAATTAGTCTTTGCTAACCATTTTTTAGGGCAAAAGTAAAGCTGCCTTTTTTGAAAGATTATACGAATTTATTAAGCCTTATTAAGCAAACTTCAAACAATCCCGTTGATGAATATAAATTGAAAGTAGTTCAATTAGAGCTGTTTATCTGTTTATGGAACATCTTGTTTAAAGGCATTCCTGTGTATTTAAATAAGCGAATCGACTGGTAAAGCATAACCGATTTGGAGTTTCTTCATACATACGGTAAGACAGATGAACGATTCTCTTGAAAGGAAGCGGAAGCTACAGTAGAACTATCTCATCTGGACAGACTTACCATCACAAGGAGTTCCGTTAGCTGAGATGTCATCGATAGCAATATAGTGGCCTTGATCCAGCCTGGCTTCAAACACCATCTGTCAACAATCAGTCCAATTCAGCCTTATCATAGTATTCACAATTTGTATTACGTCGTATTTTTGTGGGACATTTACTTGTTCAGCCCAGAATTTTGTTCTGCCAAACCAGCCAAGAAGCCAGTGACCTTTCTGAGGTGCCGAGATGTCGTTCAGTACCCAGTACGTGGCTTCTTGGTCATCATCTGGGTCAAAGCCGAAAGCTCGAAGTTGATAATCTCCAAAGTCGGAAATGTTGCCCGACTTTGCTCCGATGAAGTACCTAGAATTATCATTCCCGACAAAAAGTTATTTTTTTGTTACGAAACTGCTGACAGTGTATCTCAATCACAAAATCTGATTCAAAATATAAAAAAATTCTCCAAAAATTTTCAAAATGCCTGCTTTTAATAAATAATTACTTACAGGACTTCATTCTAAAAAGTAGCGTAATGTCACAATGTACATACATAGTAAACCAAAACAGTTGTCTACGGTAATGTAGAATAAATGATTTTCATTTTAATATACCTTTTTTTAAATAGGCTTGAGGAATTATTGCAATGGGTTATGTGCTCACCAGAATTTGAGGCATAGATAGTTCTCCTTAGGGTACTCCGGTGACATCAGCCAAGCTCGTGAACTTGATCCAACAAGGTTTGCTTTGTTTGCCAAAGCCATTGCACTACCGGGAGCCCTGTTAAGAGACATTGCACCTGTGAAAACGTTTGCAGGCAGACAGTCAGTAGATCTAAACAAAGAAAGCGCGTCCTACAGCGAATGATCATGCTCAGGACCAGATAGATCCGTCTCGCCTTCCGACAGCCCCCAGTCGAAATTGTCCTGTACTGGGTTCTGACTGTTCACCCACAGACAATAAGAGTCCTGGTCGAATTCGCAATCAAGTGGATGCCGGCATGGCCCGTCGGTCAACGATACGTCATCCTATCACAGGAAGAATGAGACTCACAAAACCTTTCGGTACGCTGATAGAAAAGTATGCCGGTCGGTTTGTTTGTCTTCTGTCTGTCTCCCCCCATGTCTATTTGTCTATCTGTCTGTTTGTTTGTCTGTTTGTCTGGCTGTCTGTCTGTTTGTCTGTTTGTTTGTCTGTCTGTCTGTTTGTCTGTCTATCCGTGTCTCTGTCTATTAAAGAACTTACAATGGAAATTCCGGTACCAATAGTCAGCTGGGCCTCAAATTGAACAGTGAATCGGGTGTCAGATGGAATCTGAAAATTGTACAAATGCCAGCTCCTCGAAGCGTAAGCTCCTGCAGTTGTTAGCATGACTTTTGGTTCTCCATCAAGGAGTTGGAGCGTGACCATAAAGTAATCATCCGTCACATTTCGGTATACTAATTCGATGTTGTAGTGGAACTGGAAGCAACGTGCAAAAGGTTCACTTTTGTATTGTGGTGATCGTGTCAATGCTTTCGAAGCTCCCGATGTCGCAACTCTTTGAGCCATTAGTACGAAGCCTGAGATCCGAGTAAAACAAAATTTATTCCTGGCTTGTCCAAAATATTTGTTCCTTTGTAATTAAAAACATACCTCTACTTGTGCCAGTAGTGACGTCCACACTGGGAACACCGAGCATCGCCATGTCCGAGGTAGCCTGGACGTGCTGCCACGCCATGACTGCTTCACCAGAGTCGGTGACATCTTCAAAATTACATCGCCCACGTTCGAAGTCACAGAAACTATCTGAAATGTTTTAAGACAATCAGGCAATTCTCTGTAGGCAAACGTGACAGGGCAGATGGCGTACCGTTGGCATGGCAGAGCCCGTAATCCGCCGAGATGTCATCCAGCTAGTGCAAATGAGTCGTTAATGTGACCTTCTTAACCGTTATTTTATTTACGTATTTTATTTTCGTTTCAGTATCAATAAGTATTTTGTTTGATAAACGGATACTTACAGCAATATCACCGGGTCCTTTCCCTCCGACCACTTCAAAAATCACGTGATTCTGCGGCCCGTCAAGGAAGACATCGGCTTGACCGAGCTGCCAGACCTTGCCTTCATCCGCTGAAAAACGGCTCCATATGAGGTGTTCGGCCTGCCATCCATCGCTCTATATTTAATTTAAAACGATAATTAAGATCCTTGAGTTTTTTTTTACTAAAATCCAGTTGCGGATTTTATTTATGAAGTATTATAAGTTTATTAACAATTGGTTAGGTTTATTATAAAATGACAGCAAAACGAAATTCTAAAAATGATTAATATTGTTGTTACATACATTGTTATATTAATACAAAAGTTATAAATAAAGACTAACAACTGCAATTTTTTATTAATAACACAATAGTAGCTTTAATTTAATCTTATCACTGCGAACGAACGAGAAAAAATCGTGTGAATCTTTTGCGCTTACGTTTCCGAGGAGTCGAATGACTTTCAAATAACCAATATCCGGTCCAAAAATATGATACCAAAACGTCAGACAACGAGGTTGCGTGTCAAAACTGACGAGGGGACTTTTAAAGCGGGCCGTTTTGTTGAAGTGGTTAGTTCCATTGGGGGTGAGGCTGAGAAGATATCTACCGATCTTGTCGGCTTGGTCAACTTGACCAATTGTGTGATCGTAATACGGGCCACCAATCATCATAGACATTACGCCACCCTGTTCAGATGACCACAGGTAACTCGGGCCTTGCTCGAGGGTCCATCCACACAAGTTGCCTTGCTCGAAGTCACAGAATAACATTGCTACAAGGAAGATGGAATATTATGCCAACCGTGCTTAGCGTTTCATCCCATGTACGCAATTGCGACAGAAGTGTATTCCCAATCGACTGAATGGATAAGCGAGAGAGATGCGCTTTTTGGACAGTGTCGTGAAATATAACAGACTAGATCTCCGTCATGATTATATACTAGGCATGATTCTAAATCGTTTACAAACAACAGATTTGAAAACGAGAGCATCAACGAACTATCAAGATAAGACTTCTCAAGAAATTCGGAACATTCAGGCACAGACACAGACACAGACACAGACACAGACACAGACACAGACACAGACACAGACTTAAACACAGACACGAATATGGACATGGACACAGGGACAGACATATATACAGCTGCGGACACAGATTCCCTTGCTCCAGCAACGTGCGTATGAATAATTGCATGCAATTGCGATCTTAAAGAACATTTCCAGAAACTTTATCTTCCTTGGAAAAAAGTGGCTTACGTGCTGGAGGTACGGTCATAGTCGCATTTCCACTAGTGGGTGCAGCAGTGGGTGGCGGTCGATAAACAGCCTGACTTGGAGAGGCTAGAAGTGTCACAGAAAAGCAGATTTTGGTAAAGAGTTTCGACGGCTTCATTCAACGGTACGCCATTTTTCTTGCTGGAAATTACTTCGGCAGGAAGAGTCCCAATTGTCGTTAAGAATGTCAATGCCAATTTTCCCTTCAGGCAAGCTGTTGCTGGCACCTTTCCCCTCGATGACAATCTATTCCACAAGCAAACACATCCAATTATTGCAGGTTAATTAAGCCACACCGTGACAAGATTAATTGCACAACGCTCAGAAAAATTAATTCACTAATATAATGCATTTTGCAAATTATATTTCGCACACCTTGTAAAATTATTTTTTATTTTAATTGCAATCTGATAATGATATCAAACATCAAAACAAAAAATTACACATTTCATAAAGGCACTTGAGTCAGCAATTTTAATTGCAAGCCGCTTGCAAAATAATTTGTAATTCTGTTTAAAATTAAACTTCCTAAACTTTGGAAAGCACTGTTCCTAGTGCTATCGATAATCTTAATTTTGTTCCCTTTCTGCAAGTTCTAAAATAAAGGGAAGGGTAGAAGAAATTCTGTCTTCCCTTGTCGTTTATGCAAAATACCTGGTATGCACTGGAACTGGGAATGAAAAAAGAAGCACGAGCCGCATGCCATTGATTGCCTTGATTGCCGGACAACTGCCAAACGGGAGTCTCCTCCCCAGTCGCGAGAAGCCGTCGCATGACCGTCAGCTGGCCTCGAACGACTCCGTACATATGGTACCAAAACGTGAAGCAGACAAACTGGCTGTCCCCTTTCTGGGGCGGACTGATTATTCGAGCGGTTTCCGGGTTCTCATACACCGGCAGTTGAATTACTAAATATCCGCCTAAATAGATAACAGGTTTAAGATTTATCAACTATCAATTAAAATTGTGAAGTAAAATATATAAGAGGATATAAAGAAATATTAAAACAAACAATAATAGGTTTATTGTTTTTAAAATACAATTTTAAATTATGGGGTAAAAACATAAAGGAGAATGTACAAAACAGGAAAATAAAAATACGTTTACGGTTTTTAACTTTCAATTGAAGCTGTGGGGTAACGAAATATAATGGGATATGCAGAAATTGGAAAATAAAAATATGGTTGAAGTTTTTCGAACTTTCAGTTCAAGCGATGGTAACAAAATATAACAGGATATGCAAAAGTCGGAAATAAAATATGTTTGGGCTTTTTCAAATTTCAGTAGAAGTTTTGTTGCAAAAAATGTAAGAAGATATAAGGTTGGCTAACCATCAGCGTTGTTGCTTTGATCACCGGACGGTCCAGACCCATCGGGAAGCGTCGGACCGACTGTCACGACCCAGTCAATGTGGTCGGTCTGGAGGTCGTTCGTCCACTCGCACATACTCTGCTGTTCCTCATCAAAGTCACAGAAGATTGGGTTGGGCGGACAGTATCCGGTGGACAGTACCACGTGATCAATAGCTCTGAAATAAATGGAAGACTTAACCTGGGTCCACTTCAAATATAATCCGTCACTGAAGCTCATTATAATATTTAAATAATAATAATATTTAAAATCAATCTAGATTTAAGAGAATGTTACTTACACAGTCGGTTGCTCTACTCCCATGACTTGTCCCGTGAATCTGACCTGATAACAAATCGACCCCATCAGCAGCAATAGCAGTCGGAGGCTTCTTTAATGTCCTTGGTTATGAACCAAGACTCCTCAAGGTGGAAGAGGTGTGGGTAAACGGGGAAAATGCATTTATTTTTGTTAAACCCTGAAATCGGCCTATTGTTCCAGATTATTATTAAACTTATGGATGTTTTGAGGGCTTGATTACCAAGAATCCACTGATTTTTCAAAAGAATTTTAAATTTTGTTGCCTGTTTTCCATTAAATTTGGGCTACTCTTGAATGATATTTGAATGCACTATTTGTAGTTAATAATCGAACTTCCATTGAATCCGAACAACGTCAAATTTAATGGAAAAACTAAAGTTTTTAAATAGGTTTTGAAATCCCTGGTGGACCTTGAAAAGTGGACCCCCACACCCCAACAAGTTTAAAAATGATGACAACATACTGATTTTCGGGTTTAAATTTGAAAAAATTGAGGTTGCCCCGTAGACCACACCCTAATTTTACCAAGAGGGGTCCTGGTTCAGGCTTGTAAGGACCTTAAACGAGCCTCATTAGCAGCCAGGACATCCATATTATTAGTGTTTCAGGGCCTTTACAAACCTTCCACTGATCCGATGGGGATCTGATCTCAATGAAAACGGGAGACCAAAAATCCCCAAAAATCATTTCTACGTCATCCCATAACGGTTCGGACTCAGTGACGTTCCTTATCACGGACACGAACAGAGTCCGTGGACGAAAGTGAGAGTTTCTGCAACAGAATACAAGCGAGCAAATTGAATGTTTACGATGGGCAAACTAAATTTAATGTAATGCCGTTCTTGTTTTTGCGAAGAAGCTGCAACTCCTATGATCCATTGATTATTGACTTTTTGGTACAATTTATAATATGCTTCTTTAAATTAATGCGACTATGTGAGTTGTCGAAGATGCCAACATGCATCATCTCACTGGTTTTCACCCTCCCCGCTCCTGGATATTATTCTTTTGATCCACTGAGAGATTAGGTTGGTACATAGCGCTATCTGTAGTGGATTGTCTCTACTTACTTCACTGCACCCTGATGTAGAAGGGAAGATCTATAGTTTAGAGCAGTTTTTACACCGTACCTTAAGCATGCCAGGGGTTGAAAAAGGTAACAAACGTTTGCTTGTTTCTAAAGTAGTGGGTGTTGACAGTTGGCCTAGATTTAGATTTTGGGTGGTTGTCTGGGTCTGTTGTTATTATTTGGTGAGTGTTGTTAGAGGGATTTAGTAAATGAAGTGGGTGAATCGCGTGGCCACGCTAGTTTTAATTTGGGGGATGGTGAGACAATTGGCGCACCATAATTTTGCGTGTTTGAATTGACATTATTACTCTCAGTTTGTCCTGCTTGTCAACTCAAAATCCTTTTTGGTTTATCATCTTACTGATGGCGTTTGTAGTAATAAAACTTGATGCATGCCGTTGGTGTTGGTGATTGGGCAGGAGATGTGAGATGCGCAAATTCGGGCGTCATAATAGCTCCCGCTGCGAATGCCATGTAGTACCCTGTCGAAAAAAGGTGAATTGGTTTTGCAATTTGATGTGGAATGTGCGTGTTTGCACTGACCCCGCGGAGCGTTCTGCGATTTATCCACCAGCGGCCCATCATCGGCCAAATCCAGTGTATCTAGGCCGTTTCGCCAGGTCCAGTCAATGCGACCGTCAGAGTCGAAGGTATAGCCGCAGATGGCGGATGTGTCAAAGTCACAGACATGTCCGTCAAACTTGTCCGAGACCATTTCGAACAGCAATTCGTCGACTAAAAAGGGTATCCTTATTTTCGGATCATTTATTTATTAGGAAGAGAAATGTCAGTTGATAAAAGCGTCATTCAGTATGATTCTTACAAATGGTTGTAATTGTAAGCTCTCCTCGAAACATATGAAAATTAAAACATTTTTCTCAATGAAAACATACTGAAAAAAACAGGACAAAAAAACGCAGCAAAATAAATCACAACATTGAGGCCACATTACGAGAAGTGTAATCATTGTTATTTACATAAGCAAATAATTAGGTGACGTATGAAAACCTATACCTCTAGTATAATTTCACAAAATCTGGCTTGTCGGGAGAAGGCCCTGTTCATTTGGAAAAAATTGAAGAAGTTGTAGAGTAACAACTAAGTTGTAAGGAATAATAGTTTTAAAGTCACAGGAATATGGGTGCGACTAGAAATTCCAATTCATTTTTCACTGCTTGAATTTTTTCACTATGAACAAGGTCCAGTCCTCGGCAAAAGATATTTTTTAAACTCATTTTAGTGGCAAATGATCTGAGGAAGAAAGTTTGGCCACGATCTGAGACTGGCCCTGGTAATTGATCGCTTGTAAGTTAAATTGTCTGGCCAATTTATTACGAACTGCTTATGAGGTACCTGCAATTTGTGCCCTGTTGCCGTTACTGGGCGAGATTCGGGTGGCATCAATGGCCAACCAAATGGGTTGTCCGGCAGTCACCGGGATCGTGACATGGGCCTCTTTCCAGATCTTGCCCTGATTGTCCGACGTTCGCCACAGCAGAGAACTGTTCGAGTCGAAGGTATCGCTCTCGGTTCGCATACGCACGTCCAGATTTTTGATGTGTGTGCCATGCATCATGTACCAAAATCCAAGGGTATAATGCTCCGGCTGTGGTGAGGAAGGCGTGGCGGGATAGGTTATGGCTGAGCTTTCCAGACGAGCACCGAGACCGGTCCTCCCGGGCATGGTTTGAAGAAAGGCATAAGTTCCTTGCCCTATAGAAAATAAACAAATATAGTAAAAACATTTGATGAAAAGTAAAATAACAATAAGAAAGACCTTCCATAGCTAGGGAATAATATCTAATGCGTTCAGTTTTTGATTTTTTCAAATCAAAAGGGTGCAATTTATAAAGTAATGAATTTCGTATTTGCAATATTGAGGGGATTTCCATGTCAGCAACCGTGTAGAATTTGAATAATTATAAGTGCTTGTGACCTTTAAACTGAACCCCAAACTGGAACAAATATTACATGTAAACTTAATAACAAAATTTAATTTGGG
>LRSR01000657.1:0-13077 GCA_001579985.1 Hypsibius dujardini
CCGTCCGTCTGTCTGTCTGTCTGTGTGTCTGTCTATCTGTGTGTCTGTCTGTGTGTCTGTGTGTCTGTCTGTGTGTCTGTGTGTCTGTCTATCTGTGTGTCTATCTGTGTGTCTATCTGTGTGTCTGTCTGTGTGTCTGTGTGTCTGTGTGTCTGTCTGTGTGTCTGTCTGTCTGCATGAGCTCACCTGTCCTTTTCCACGTAACGTCCATGAAGCCATTTATGCGTTTCCTCCTCCTCCTCGGGAAGTTCTTCCAGGCCAAATCTCTTCACGACGATGTGGACTTGCTCACCGGCACCATGCATGTAATCTGAAAACATACAGTTGCAGAAAGCATAGTCTTGCGACTACTCAATCGCAACCATCCAGCCAAATCCTACCATCAACGAATCAATCAATCAATCAATCAATCAATCGATCACTTTCCGGTAAAAACGTTTACCGTTCATTGAGGGCGCCAAGCCTCGGCTGATTCCACCCTGTGCGTTCTCCAGCACGGTCTGCGAGTACATCACGGTGACGTCATAAACCGCGTCAAAGTACGATTTCAAATTCCGCTGGGCGAGATGGAAGGCTTTCGTCCGCGGTGACAAGACGTTCTGCAGTGCCGAGAGACCTGGAGTGAAAAGAAACGTTTTTCCATCACGAACTGAGGCGATGAGTTGCGGTCACATAATATGCACAAGCGGGCAAGCCTACCACTCTTTCGGTCAAACGCCTGGGAAGATGCAGCGACAGCTGGGTTGTTGGGATTGAAGCGAGTCCCTTCGGGGAAGATAATGAGCCAGGTCTGAAAAAAGACAGACAGATAGACAGACAAACAGACAAACAGACAAACAACCAGACAGACAGACAGACAAACAGACAGACAGACAGACAGACAGACAGACATACAGACAGACAGACAGACAGACAGACAGGCAGACAGGCAGACAGACAGACAGATAGGCAGACAGGCAGGCAGACAGAGAGACAGACAAACAGACAGATAGGCAGACAGGCAGACAGACAGATAGGTAGACAGACATATAGACAGCTATGAAACTCATGAGACTTACTCTGTTGCGATACTTCGGAATCGACTGTAAGCTCTTCTGCAGTCTGTCGGCGTTAAACTTCCGGCTACGGCGAACATACAGGCAATCGTGCTACAAATAAAAGCAGAAAGGGCATTTTTTAACAGCTTGAAGGAGTATTTATTCCTTTCATGTTATACTTGATAGAAGTAGTAGCCATACAAAGGCAGAAAACGGAGTCCATCTTTTAGGACATAACGCATCTGACCGAGACTCCCTTGCCGCACTGCGAGCATATCCGCCACAATCCAGTCCACTACAACGACCAAAAATAAAGCAATAAATCTATTTAACGGCAACCAGCAAATCGATTAGCGTTTTCATAGAGGAATACTTGACTGTTCACTCACAAAAGAGAAACTAATCAATCAAAGCCAGGATCGTCATTCAATCAATCAAGTACAGGCGTTTAATTTAGTGTTGTTTAAATTAAATGAAACAATGATTTAAAATAAGCCAAAATCAGCCTTTTATTTAAATTCAATAATTTTTAATTTAAATTTAAAATCAGACGCTTGGTCACGTGTTAATTTAATTTAACGGATCAATCAATAGATCAATCAACGGATCAATCAACGGATCAATCAACGGATCTAATCAATGAATCAGTCAACGGATCCAATCAATGGATCAATCAATGGATCAATCAATGGATCAATCAATGGATCAATCAACGGATCAATCAACGAATCAATCAACGGATTAATCAACGGATCCAACCAACGGATCAATCAACGAATCAATCAATGGATCAATCAATAGATCAATCAACGGATCAATGAACGGATCCAATGAACGGATCAATCAACGGATCAATCAACGGATCCAATCAATGGATCAATCGATGGATCAATCAACGGACCAATCAACGGACCAATCAACGGATCAATCAACGGATCAATCAATAGATCAATCAACGGATCAATCAACGGATCAATCAACGGATCCAATGAACGGATCAATCAACGGATCAATCAATAGATCAATCAACGGATCAGCAATAACAAACGTTCCCGTTACCGGTAGATTGATGATTCGACATGTAAAGCACTGATTCTTTCTTCGCCAATACTTTATCGATGTCTCCGTAGAAAATCACCTGAAAACGAAAAGAGTCAAGCTTATTTTTGTCTGCGCTATAAGCAGCAATTTAATTGGTTAAGTAAAGTGTTTGATTAAGTCAGTTTTTACTTCGAATCAAGTTGCATTAATTGATTGATGAATTGATTGAAACTTTCACTGCAGATACAGTGCAGCAATGTTTGATTGATTGACTGATTGATTGTTGGTTGAGTCAGTTTTTACTTCAGATCAAGTTGCATTGGTTGATTGATGAATTGATTGAGACTTTCACTGCAGATACAATGCAGCAATGTTTGATTGATTGACCGATTGATTGAAACTTTCACTGCAGATACACTGCAGCAATATTTGATTGATTGACTGATTGATTGTTGATTGGGTCAGTTTTTACTTCGAATCAAGTTGCATTGATTGATTGACTGATTGATTGAAAGTTTCATTGCAGATACACTGCAGCAATGTTTGATTGATTGACTGATTGGACGAACCTCCACCGGGCAGAGCTTCTCGAAGAAGAACAAGACAAAGCGCTGGTACAGTCCCCAGGTGAAGTCGTCAGCCGTGCCGTAGGCTTTTCGCGGGAGCACCACACTAACCACTCGAAAGGGCATCCATAGGGCGAAAAATGTGGGAGCGGTCGAGAGGAGCACGGTGAAAGGGACCAAATCCGGCAGCGATTTGAGGGCAAGTAGGACAGAAATCAACATTTCTAAGTAAAATCCCCCACGACCAATTTAAACCTGTATAATTTAATGAAAAATACTGCAAAACAACAAAGATAATGAGTGACAGTAAATTGTTAAATACGCTTTGGTCGCAGTACTGCTGCATTGTACAGTGAAATTGTACAGTGAAAGAAAGTCCTGAGATTCGAACGGCCACATGAGTTTATTTCTATCGAACCGTTTGCTCGGAGCCGGCCGTTGCTAGTTTGCAGTTTGAGACAGTAAAGTAGAAACGACACTGTGACGTCGTTCGAATCTCACGACTTTCACTGTTCAAGTAGTACACAAATTGCGAATTAATGCTTGACTGACCGAGTTAAACCACTTTACTCCCCATGCATGAAAACACTGCATTACCGAGGTAAAGGGCTTAACTCGGTCAGTCACGCATTCTGTTTATTCGTGCGCACTGCGCAGTGCACTGCTGTCCAGTTCAGCTGACACCCCCTGCTCCGCCCCTTTTGTCCATACCCCGGACCCTTCATCAACCAGCTGACCACCCCCTGCTCCGCCCCTTTTGTCCATACCCCGGACCCTCGAGTCATCAACCACCTGACCACCCCCTGCTCCGCCCCTTTTGCCCATACCCCACCTGATCACCCCCTGCTCCGCCCCTTTTGCCCATACCCCGGACCCTCCAGTGTACTCAATCTTCTCGTTGATTGTACAAGTGGTGTAAACACGTGGCAAAAACTTTGCGCTATCCGAGTTAAGCATTTTATCTCGAAGCTAATAAGACACACTGAAACAAACGAGTGGAATGGCTTAACTCGGCTAGCGCAAGGTTTTCGCCACGTGTGTGTACTTAGTGCTGTTTGAGGTGAAGTGCGTATTTCGGCTCACCTGGTCGATACATCGCCTCACTCTTGGATTTATCTTTGATTGCAGGTGCTTGATTGTTTGATTTCCAGAAGTGCTATAGTATACTGGGATATAGTACAGCAAATCAAACAATCAAGCACCTGCCATCAAAGAGAAACCGATGAGTGAGCCGACTTATCGACCAACTGGAGGGTGAGCCGAAATAGGGACTCTGCCTCGTTCCGTTCACCAATCTTGATAGCGTCAACTCCGCACTTGTTTCTCAAATATCAAATGAAAGATCTTCGCATGGATGAGGGATTTGTCGGGGGCAACGATTATAACCGTGTACTACCGACTAAGAAGACGAAATAAAAAACGAGACCACGTTTCAAAAAAAATTCATCAACAACCAGTCCATACTTCGTTTAAAAAACACTAATCATTTTTAAGCTCAATCAATTCAAAAGGTTTCATGGTATTAGCATCGATTAGGAATTTCCCGTTAACCTCCACCGCGTCCGGTCCCCCGCGTATTTCAAACTGCCGATGTCCGCGAATCAGCCAGCCATGGGAGATAATGCAGCCTTTAGTGGTCCACTTTTTCACCTGCTCGATAATACTGCCCGCCGCAAAGGCCCCTGCAAACCAGACATCGAAGTACTACGATCAGTCAAGCAGTTAGAAGAGACAAACCGGGAGGCAGACAGACAGACAGACAGACAGACAAACAGACAGGCAGGCAGGCAGATAGACAGACAGACAGACAGACAGACAGACAGACAGACAGGCAGGCAGGCAGGCAGGCAGGCAGGCAGGCAGGCAGGCAGGCAGGCAGGCAGACAGACAGACAGACAGACTGCATAGTACTGTATATGAGGATGCTCGTAAAAAGACTGAAGAGGCAGACTCAGATCGATTTGGATTTGTTGTGGTTGGTTCAACCGATCAAGCCATCGTGTAAGTACCTACCCGACAAGACTACGAGGGTCTGTCCCACTGCGTAGACTTCCGCTCCTGTCGCAGCCGCACCGGCAATCCAGGCCGGGATCACGCTCATTCCGATCGCTCCCAGCGCCACTCCTCCGGCTGCCAAGGCCCCCGCTCCCAAGGTGAGACCTCCGAGTAGCAGTGCCGAAATGGGCAGCACGTTGTCCCAGTCGGTGTAGCCGTTCTCTCCGTTCCATATCCTGGCGCGGATGGTGAGATGGACGATGCCGGTGCGTCGGTGGAAGGTCCCGCCGGACGGGACAAAGTTGTCGTAGTAGAGTGGAGAGATCTGCCAGAGGGACATGACCAGGGGAACTTTTGTCTTGTTGGTAATCGAAATCTCGCCTCCCATGCTCGTGGTGTTGCTGAGGTGATCAACAGACAATCAATCGACCGACCGACCGACCGACCGACCGACGGACGGACGGAGGCTCCGACACGGACGGACCGACGGACCAACGGACGGACCAACGGACCAACGGACGGACGGACGGACGGACGAACGGACGGACGGACAGATAGACGGACAGACGGACGGGTCGATGGTGAAAGGGAAGGATGAAGAGATTCGTCTGTTTGCCGGTGAAGGAGACGGAGTTCGTAGGTGAGAAAGTTATTAGGGACTTAAAAGATTAGAATTATTATGATTGTAAAAGCGGCGCATGATCAGGCAAATATTAATATTTCCGACATGGTCGTGCAGCAAAACGCTGACAGCGAAGGTAAAAGTTGACGAGCATGAATGAGTCATCATAAGATCGATCGATTGCCCTGCTAGTCCGGGGTGAATTGTCGCTGACTGTTTCTTCATAATAAATACGCAGTCCAGCTTTGCACTCCCCAGCTTCCGGTCTGGCTGTCCAACTTCCGATCCGTCCGTCCGGCCGTCCGTCCGTCCGTCCGTCTATCTGTCCTCTTGTCTGTCGGTCTGTCTGTCTGTCCGTCCGTCCGTCCGTCTATCTGTCCACCCGTCTGTCCGTCCGCCCGTCTGTCGGTCTGTCTGTCCGTCCGTCCGTCCGTCCGTCCGTCAATCAGCGACACCGCGGCGGTTTTGGTCTACGGTTTCATCTAGCCCTTTGTCACTCCGTAGGCTCGTTGACTATTCTCTTTCTCCGTTCTAGCCTTTTACTGTGCTACGTTCAGCATTCAAATTTCGAACTATACAATGACATGTCTTATTGTCTGGTTTTTGTTCGGTCAATACAGTGTCCAGTCATGGACACGCTGTGGATATGTATAGCTACTTTCGTTATGCTTGAGGAGCTGAGGTTACGAAAACTTTGCCAAGTAAGTTCGCGTCTGTTAAAGCTCGGTTTTCGCGAGTACTCGCGGACTCGACACGTGTTTGTCTAAAAATTTGTACAACTCTTTGGTGGTGTAGTCCTTGCCGTTGTATTTGATCGGGGCGCTTTTGTTCTTCGGTGTAGCCATGTAGAGGGTCGGGTAGGTCTTCACGGCGTAGCTCGCGGGCGGGTCATTCAGACTGGTATCCATCGCTAGGAACTGCACTCCGGTGTAGTCCTTCTTTTCCGCGATCTTCAGCATACTTTCCTCCAATGTCTTGCAGACCTTGCACAGCGGATGACAGAAACTCAGGAGGATATCCTTGTCGCTTTTTATTACCACCTGGTCGAACTCCTTGGCCGACAAAATTTTGACGGCGTCTGTGTTTTCGGCCTCCGAAAGGGGAGTCTCCGAACGGTAGTACGGTATAAGTTTACCTGCAAAATATAATCATAATATTACAATGTATATAGACAGACATCCAGACATCCAGACATCCAGACATTCGGACGACCAAATATACAGACATCCAGACATTTAGACATTTAGACAGTTAGACATCCACTCATTCAGACATCAAGTCATTCTGTCATCCAGACATTTAGCCATTCAGACATTTAGACATCCAGACATCGTGGCAAACAGACATCCAGTCATCCAGACATCCAGTCATTCTGTCATCCAGACATCCAGTCATCCAGACATGAAGTCATTCTGTCGTCCAGACATTTAGCCATTCAGACATCTAGACGTCCAGACATCAGGCACACAGGCATCCAGGAATCTAGACAGGCATCTTGACCGTACCTTCAAAGTATTGTTTGACAAAGTCCTGGATGACCGCGGACGTGATGCGTGCCTCCGTCACCAGCGGATACATTTCACCGTCTGACCCGAAAATGCCAAGCTGTAGTTCGGTGTCCTTGCCGATGTCTTTCAGACCGAACCGCTGCATTTCGTCCTTGAAGTCGTTCGCGTTGGAGATTGTGAAAGTGATCTGACTGACGGGGTACTGCACGGCGATCTGCGCGATCCGGTGGCGCACAAAAAGGGTCTCTGAAAAAAACGTTTACCTTCATGATCTTGCCCGGTTCAAACTCAACATTCCCGGTGACTTACCCTTTTCCCCGTTCTTACTCCAGTCGACATTCATGTAGCCCACAAGGAGCGGCTTCCTGTTATATGTGGTATCTTTGTTCTTCTTGGTGCGATGGCCGACGACCGGGATTGATTTGAAGGAAATGAAGGCGAGGAGCTCCTCCAGGCTCCGCATGTTCTGCAGTGGAAAACAAGGGGAATGTGCACTCTAACCGTTCGTCGTTCCTTGGAAAAAGGTTTCAATCCAAGATTTTTAACACTTTTCCACTTCAAATTCAATTTGGAATCGATTGACATCAGCAGAATCTTATTTGGATACCAGGGGGCGGAGCTATGGGTCATTTATGAATTGTCACTCGGAAACCCAGATTGGACCTGACCGATAGCTCCGCCCCCTGGCATCCAAAAAGATTTTTAACACTCTTCCACTTCAAATTCAATTTGGAATCGATTGACATCAGCAGAATCTTATTTGAATGCCAGGGGGCGGAGCTATGGGTCATTTCTGCAATGTCACTCGGATGCCTAGATTGAAACTAGTCTATAGCTCCATAGCTCCGCCCCCTGGCATTTAAATAAGATTCTGCTGATGTCAATCGATTCCAAATTGAATTTGAAGTGGAAGAGTGTTAAAAATATTGGAACCAAACGTTTTCCAACGGTTTGAATAGAAAAAATGGAAACTTCGGAAACGTAACTGGTGAATCAATCAATCAAGCCCCGGAAAGACTGGAAAACGAACCTCTTTCGACTGGCTGATGTCTTTCGCCACCACAATGTCCGGGTCGGAGTCTCGCTTGGGAAGAATCACACCGACTCGCCACTTCTCACTGTCCGCGTGCTCTTCCCATCCCATCGTGGGAATGTACTGCCGGACCAAGACAAAGTAGAGGTCTCCGCGTAGAGTGTTCGCTATATGTGGACATTTCAGCGCTTTAATATTACGCATGATGGAATTTAAAACTGAATTAAATAAATCATTGAAAAGAATTCAGTCTCTGGAGATTTAAACGCGCGCATGTCATACCTGCTTCGGTAAACAGACGGAACTGCGGCAGTTTCTCAGTCTCAAAGTAGCCCAGGACGGTCGGTTTGTCTTGGTGTTTGGTCAGGAAATCTTCCACCTCTTTCGGGGTGTTGAGGCGAACAAACGGCGGCTGCATCTGACTTCTGAGGTACGTGACCATTCCTGAGAGCGGAATTATTTATTAGTCGATCATGCACGAATAAAAAAATGTTCGAAAATAGCGTTTGTTGAACGTAACGTGTTCGTTTTGTTCGTTTCGTTCGTTTTGTTCGATCATGCATGAATCCAGACATGTTTGAAAAAGAGCGTTTGTTCAAAGTGCCGTGTTCGTTTTGTTCGTTTTGTTCGCTTTGTTCTATCATGCAGGAATCTAGACATGTTCGAAAACAAAGTTTGTTGAATGTGTTCTGTTCGCTTTGTTCGTTTTGTTATGCATTGTTCGATCATGCAGGAATCCAGACATGTTCGAAAATAGCTTTTTTGAATGTCCTGTGTTCGTTGTGTTCGCTTTGTTCATTTTGTTCGATGATGCATGAATCCAGACATGTTCGAAAACAAAGTTTGTTGAATGTGTTCTGTTCGCTTTGTTCGTTTTGTTATGCATTGTTCGATCATGCAGGAATCCAGACATGTTCGAAACCAAAGTTTGTTGAATGTGTTCTGTTCGTTTTGTTCGCTTTGTTCGATCATGTATGAATCCAAGAATGTTCGAAAGTAGTTTTTCTTGAATGTCCTGTGTTCGCTGTGTTCGTTTTGTTCGCTTACCTTTAGTAACCTTGGGCCCTTTGTAGTCATAGGACTTTCCTTTGCGGTAGATCTTAATGACCGGCGGCACTCCAAGCACCGTTCGAAGATCCTTCGAGTCGGCAATGTTGACCTTGAAGAAGGTGTCTGGAACGTTGATGGTGGCCAAGGCGTTCTCCAGTTCCATTAACAGCCGATAACTGGACAGCCGTCTGCAAGGAATGATCTCTATTAAGTTAAAAACCTTTGTATGTGGGAATTTTTTTGTTCCTTAATGTTCCTTAATGTTCCTAATGTTCCTAATGTTCCTTACGTGGGTGAATAGTAGATGATGACAGAGAAGTCCTTCGACGTGACCGTCCGTTCGATGTCTGCCTTGGCCAGTTCCGGCAGATGTTCGGGCAAATTTTGCGGTGGGTACCAGGCCGCTTCCTGGCGTTTGATGAGCTCCTTGACGATGGCTTCGGCTTTCCAGGAATGCTCAAAGGCGTACGCGCGGTTCTTGTAGAAGAACATGAACTGCGGTTCCTCACCACGGACGTCGAGTTTCTTGACGATTTCCGGGTGCTCCGACACGTCCATGCGACCCAGGCACATGGACGGGTGATCCTTCTGAAGAATGCCAGCAGCACGCTCGAATTCGCTCAACACCTCGTTGTACTTTGGGTCCCTGCAAATTAATACGACGGCTCTCAAAATCATAGTCTGACTAAGCGAACAGACATGTTGTCTGTCTGTCTGTCTGTCTGTCTAGGTTGTAACTTTAATGCAACTTGTCTGGTTGTCTGACAACTGTACGTGTATGGCTTGCCTTGAATGCCTGAGTGCCTGAGTGACTTGCCCAGATGTCTGGATGTCTGAAAATACCCGCTGAATTGATTGGTTTGTCTGCCTGACTTAGCTGTCGACCTGAACAAAACGACTTGACTGTCAGAATGCCTGGCTGACTTGTGTCAATGTCTGTCTGTCTGCCAGGCAGTTGGACAGTCAAGTCGTTTTGTTCAGGTAGACAACTAAGTCAGGCAGACAAACCAGTCAATATGTCGAGTGTTTTTCAGACTTACAGACATCTGAGCAAGTCAGTCAGACATTCAGACATTCAAGTCAAGGTACACACCTACAGCTGACTTGGCTGACTTGTGTCAATGTCTGTCTGTCTGCCGGGCAGTCGGACAGTCAAGTCGTTTTGTTCAGGCAGACAACTAAGTCAGACAGGCAAACCAGTCAATTCGTCGAGTGTTTTTTCCAGACACAGAGACATCTGGTCAAGTCAGTCAGACATTCAGACATTCAAATTAAGGTATACACGTACAGTTGACTTGGCTCAATGTCTGTCTGTCTGCCTGAAAAATATCTGAAGAATTGACTGATTTGTCTGTCTGCCTTAAAATGTGTGATTCGCTTAACTGTCTGTCTGTCTGCCTGAAAAATATCTGAAGGATTGACTGATTTGTCTGTCTGCCTTAAAATGTGTGATTCGCTTAACTGTCTGTCTGAATGTCTGACCTGTTTGTCTGGCCTTACCAAGACACCCCAAAAAGGGCCAGCAGGATCTCATGCGCTCCGACCATGTAGTAGAAGTTGTCCTTGGTCAGAATAATCACATTATGCTCGAACTCCACGTCCGTGTCCCCGAAATGCTTGGTTATAATTTCGGCATGCACGGGATTGTGTAAGTGGTCGGGATGGTGATGGAGGACCTGAGCGTGCACTGAAGAATACGGAGGGAATGGTTAAATTCCGTGAAGAGACATCTGCATGGTGGGGGGGCGGGGACTGTTTCCTTGCACTTACCGCATCCAGTCACGGATAAAATGAACGTGAGAGACAATGTCTGGAATATTCCGCTCCGTGCGGTCCGGGGAATGTCGGTCATTTTCTCTTGCGGGATGAAATGGAACAGGGTCTTGAGGACCTTCCCCGATCGAGAATCTTGAACTTGATTTGGAGTTTTCAGTGTTTGTTCGCACCGTGAGAGAAGTACACGTCAGCACACTTTCCGATCAAAAGAGCGTATAAAAATTCTTCCAAGCCGGTTTTCCGCTTTTACTCTTTTTAATTTCGCGTATACGCGCCGGGCACAATGGCATTGACCTTGACGAGCACACACACACGCAGACGGTCGTCAGTCCATCATAGACCCTCACTTGCCCCCATCCACACAATTGCAGCGTCTTAGTGTTTTGTCACTTTCTCACGACTGATTCGAGCTTCAGAATTGTCTTTGAGAGTTTTGTGTGTCGTCCACCTTGGACGGAAAGATGTCTAATCGGGCTTCCGGCCAATTCACATGACTGAATTCTGGTCGCGACGCTTCTGTCTGTAACGTTTTCAGACTCCTTCGCATCACTCAGACAGGCTGTTGCCTACATTGAAGGTACTATAGTTTGTCAGTCGGACATGCAAAAAGCGGTTCGTCTGACGAGGGAGTTTTTTCCTGCGTCAGTCTCAGATCGGGCCCAATCTTTTTTTTATGGATACGCACTATCGAATCATGATTTTAGAAAATATGACTAGTCCCCCTTGGCTCCTTAATCGAGATTAAAACAAATCGGGGAGGATTCTTATTGCGGCAGTCGCTTTAAAGCTTTCATCATAGCATTGATTGATTGAATCACGAAAACTGTTTTGTTCGTTTACCCGTTTAACGGTTCAGGCAAACAAAAATCGATGCGCAAATCATTCGACAATCAATCAATCAACGCTTTGGTAATACCGTTGAGTGATTGGTTGATTGTCGAATGATTTGCGCATCGATTTTTGTTTGCCTGAACCGTTAAACGGGTAAACGTATAAAATAGTTTTCGTCATTCAATCAATCAACGCTATTGCGAAAGCATTAAAGTGACTGCCGCGATCGGAATCTTCCCCGATTTTCTCCATCTCGAACAGGGAACCGAGGGGGACCAGTCATGTTTTCTAAAATCATGATTCGATAGTGCGTATTCGTAAAAAAAAGTTGAGCCCGATCTGAGACTGAAGCTGGAAAATATTTCCTTGTGAGATCTCAGGGCAGTTTGTCAGACAACGGTGGCAAGGAGTGACACTGCAGCGGAAGTGATCTTCACTTTGTTCGGCGAACTTTTTTTGGCAATCACTTTCAATGAGAAATTCCCAATTGCACGACGGTAAAAAAATAACAAAAAAAAATTAAAAAAAAATAGACAACTAATTAGAGCTCGGTTTTCACATTTTTCGGCTTCTCCGCAACAGGTCGAGGTGATTGGGCCTCTGCGTTTGGTGCCAGCTTTTCCAACTGCTCCTTCAAAAACTGCCGTATTCCGTACTCTCCCAAGATGTCACCGGTGATCTTGGTTGGCTTCCGCTTGTGGTTCTTTGGTATGAAGTAGATCACAGGATACGTTGGCAGCTCGAACGACACCGGGATGTCGTTGATGGAGACATCTAACTCGCCGAAGACAACTTTCTGTCGCTTGTATCCGGGATCTTGAGCGAAGTCATTCAAGACACTCTGCGCCAACCGCCAGTGTTTCGCTAGAGGGTGGTACATCAGGATGAGAGCGTCAGACGTGCCTTCCAGTATTTGAGACTTGAAGGTTTCTCCGGTGAGCTGGAGTGCTGCGGTGTTTTGAGGCGAAGCAGCTTTACTGCGATAAAAAGGCTTCACATCACCTGTAAAAAAGAAAGACCATTTACCAAAAGACAGACAGACAGACAGACATTCAAACAGACAGTCAGACAGACAGACAGACAAGCAGACAGACAGACAGACAGACAGACAGACAGACAGACAGGTAGACAGACAGACAGACAGGTAGATCGGCGTACCGTCCTTGTATTGTTTGACAAAGTCCCCGATCATTTTGGCACTCATATGCACCGTGTCCCATCGCGGGTAATATTCCCCGTTTGCGCCTAAAATTCCAACGTGGAGGTCGTACTTGGGATCCATATCGAACCCGAAGCGCTGGACCTCATGAGCAAAGGCAGTCGAATCCGAGAAGGAGAAGAGCGTGTCTTTGTGGTCTTTTGCAGCGGACGCGACTTTGTCCCTCAGGTACTCAGTTTCTGTCGTCATGCATTTTTAATTCATTTCACAATCCACACGGCAAATAAGAGAGGATTCCCTAATCGCTTACCTTTCCGATGTGATTTCGTCCAGTTAACCTTGGCATACACCACCACCAGCGGTCGCAGGCTGTACGTGGTGGCGAGATTCTTCCGCGTCCGTTCTCCCGCCAGTGGTGTGGCTTTCCACTTGATGAAGTCCACGATCATCTTATAGTCC
>LRSR01000658.1:0-21608 GCA_001579985.1 Hypsibius dujardini
AGGATCCCAATGCCAAAATTATCCGTGAACTTCGGGAAGAAGTTGAGATGTTGCGGAATCAACTGCTGTCGACTAAGGTATGGGAGCGCCACCTGGAGTCCCTGCAGTTCAAAATGGATCAGCTCATTATATTTCTTTCTAATTGCAGGGGAAAGATATTGAGGAACGATATGCGGAGGCGAAGATGATTCTGGAAAATATGAACAAGCCATGGGAAGTGAAACTGAAAGAGTCCGGGGAGCAACACGAGGTAAGATGACCAACGTGAGCGTGGTCAATTTTGACAAGAAATTTCCTTGTAGTTTCGTAAGTAGTACTTTAAACATACAATCTAGACCGTAGTACTTCCATCAAGAGAAGGAAGAATTTTTCAGACGGTAGAACGGTATCTCTCTCTCTTTGTCTTCTGAGTGCGGGCATCTGCGTGACTATCTGTCTGTATGTCTGTATGTCTGTTTGTCTCTCTGGCTGTCTGTCTGTCTGTCTCTCTGTCTGTCTGTCTTTCTGTCTGTCTGTCTGTCTGTTTGTCTCTCTGGCTCTCTGTCTGTTTGTCTGTCTGTCTGTCTCTCTGTTTTGTCTCTCTGGCTGTTTGTCTGTCTGTTTGTGTCTGTTTGTCTGGCTGTATATTTGTCGTTCTGTCTGTCTCTGTGTCTGTTTGTTTATCTGTCGGTCTGCCATTCTGCCTGTCTGTTTCATTGTCTGTCTGCATGTCTGGTTTGTCAGTTTGTCTTGCTTTTGGTTGTATATGTCAGCTGCTGCGAATGCCAAGCGTCGGATCGTTCTTTCTTGATAGTGCTGCGCCGTTTTATGGCTTGATACCGACAGGCAGTGCCATAAAAAGACCATCAGCGTCAAACAAACAAAAAAGCATCGTTGCTTGCAGTTTCTGTAACAAGGATCCGATACAGAATATTGCCCTTGGCTATACAAGAGAGACGTTGGCCGGTCCTGAGTGATATATTTCATCGTTTCTTATCGCGGCTCCGGCCACGCTCCATTGGGAATTACTCCCACGCCCTATAGGGTTCGTCGTACCACAGTCGACATTCGAGTCGCTGTGAGCGTTTTTCATCACCCAAACGTTCGTCCCATTAACCAAACAATATACGGCCGTACTGACTATTCAAGATGACTTCTTGAGATGAAACGCGCCGGAAGGAGTGTCGGTCTCAGAAGCTTGATCTTAAAATTGAACGAAATTGATTTTTTCGATGCCGCTCCCTAGTCGAGAGCTCTTCTTCCTTTTCGCTGCAAACTTGGACTCCTGACTTTACTTGATAATTTCTCAACTCGGCAGGATGCAGGCAGTCCTTGTAAGATCATAGCCGTCCTTGTAAGATCATAGCCGTCGTTGTAAGATCATAGCCGTCGTTTATTTTCGAGTTTATTTATTCTGTATCCCGGCGAAGACTTTTTCTGGTATTTCCGAGTTTGAGCAAGGAAAATGGGCGGTAAGCAGTCTGGGGACCTCCTGTGACTAGTGAATGTTTGATTTGGAAACATTGCGTGTGTAGACAAACTGTCATCCCATTTGTCCTAGTTCCGGTGGCAGTACAAGTAATTACCTTGCGTGTTTTGTTTTATCTTTTTTTCTCTCTTTCTCCCCTTTCTCTCTTATCGTTTTTTCTCTCTTGCTCCCTTTTCCAGGCACGCCAACAATTTCTCGAGCAAATGGGCATTTCTGTGCACGCATCCGGAATTAAAGTGGAGCAGGGCCGGTACTATCTCGTCAACCTCAATGATGATCCTTCCCTGAACGAAAACCTCGTTTATTACCTTACCGTGAGTTCCTTTCTATTCAGTCACCGCTTTTTCGGTAGATGAGAGTATCTATCGTTATTCGCCATATACTTAATTGCTATCTACCAATTTCTACCTGTATTTCTTCGTGTCTGTCTGCATGTCTGCCTGTGTGCTCATCCATGTACCAATAAGCGTGTCTGTCTGTCTGTCTGTTTGTATGTCTATCTATCTGTCTGTATGCCGATTTGTATGTCTGTCGGCGTGTCTCTCTGCGTGTCTGTCCGTCTGTCTGTCTGTCTGTCTGTCTGTGTAGTATCTGCATGCCTGTATGTTGCATGTCTGTATGTCGGTCGGTCGATCAGCTTATTTGTGTATTTGTCTGTCTCTCAGTCTGTCTGTCTGCTTGCCGGATTGCGTCTTTGCCGATTCGTCTGCATCGATCGGCAATTGGTCGCTTATCGACATGGATTTCCATTTGTAGGAAAGAAACTCGGTAGGGCGGCCCGACGAGCAACCGGACATTCAGCTGAGCGGAATCGGAATCCAATCAGAGCACGCCGAGTTGTTCATTGATGATCAAGAGTTGTACGTTTTGCCCATCGCCGACGCCAAGTAAGTACTAGAGGAGCGTAGGCATTCACACAACGACCCAGCAGTAAAATGTTATTTTTTACGATTCAATGAATCCCGTCGCTTTGTCAGTGACACTGTTCACTATATTCGTGCTAATGGTCATCACTCTCGACAGGACCTGCGTCAATGGATTAGAAATTTCCTGTAAAACGCGCCTCTACAATCGTGATCGTTTGGTCTTCGGCAACAATCATTTCTTCCGTGTTAATTGCCCCAAGACTGCCAGTAAGTGTAAGGGACCATTATCATTTACTTACGAGGAAGGGGAAAAACGTTTAGCCCGCTGATCCGAGGCCGTCCAACGGCGCTCTACAATGCACAACTCCCCTACCATCTGTTATCCGTAGCGGTACTTATCAGCTGAAATATCTTCTGCAGATTCCGGCGTGACCCCGGAAGATCCGGTCAATTTTGAGTCCGCACGAGAAGAGCTGATCCGCAACAAGATGAACGATCCGGCAACCGCTTCGCTAATTCAGGCCCTCGAATCGCAGTACCACGAGGACAAGCAAAGTGAGTGCACACTGCACACTAGACAGTACACACTCGTTAGTGAATAACTTGACGATCGAACGAGAAATGTGAGAAAAGTCACTCTGTGACTCCATTAAGAACTCGTCTGTCCGGTCTGAAATTATTATGGTCACGCATTTCCGACGAACAATTTCTCCTCAACAGCACAACCACGCAAATGCATTGGGGTACTCAGCCCTGATTTCAGTTCTGTATAATTTACTTTGATTATTTCGTTATTGTAGGAGCCCTCGTCGCCCAGGGTCTGAAATACGAACGGGAAATGAAGGAGATGTATCGAAGCACGCTTTCTGTGGCCAACACCCCAGCCACCCCCAGCATCCATCAAGCCGGACAATTCGGGTCGTCTTTCGACATTCACCACCGCTCGTCGATGTACACTCCGTCGTCGCAGCATCCCTTTACGCCGTTTACCCCCGGTACACCGCGTTATGAAGTCTGGAATCAGGAAAGGTAATGACCAATAACAAATATTGACAGATCTAGACGACAGACAGACAGCAGACAGCAGGCAGACAGGCAGACAGGCAGACAGACAGACAGACAGACAGACAGATAAGCGAACAGGCAGTTACTGGACACTGAAAAAGACAGAAACATGCTAGACTTATCAGATCTTATCAGTAAAGCACTTTACTTTCAGGGAGGAGTGGTTCAGCAAGTGTTTGTCCCAGCTCAAAACCGACATCATTCGCGCTAACAGCTTTGCACAGGAAGCGAAGTTGCTAGCCAAAGAACTAGGCAAAGACACGGACTATCAAGTCACTCTACAGATTCCTGTTAACAACCTGACGCCGAATCGAAAAATATACTCCAGCCTAAGTGAGGCCGCCATCCTGGTCAAACGGAAACATCTACCGAATCAGACCTGGTCTGTCGAAAAAATTCAGAATAAACTCGTCGATATGAGGGAGCTGTACACTTTATGGAAAGCACCAGAAATTCACTGCGTACGTTCACATGTTTCTGTGAAGTGGAGACTACCATGTAGTGTGCTTTTTTTCTGATGCAACCGTCATGTGGTGGATTGTTTGGAGTTTGGAGTTGCTGGCTTATTGGCTGATTAATCATTTACTGTTACGTTTGAATTTAGGAGGATCAGCGGTATTTGGATATTGATCCATTCTACGAGCACGAAGAGAATCACAATTTGATCGGCGTGGCCAATATCTACATGTCGGCTCTGTTCCACGATGTCGCCTTGGACTACAACGTTCCCATCGTCTCACAGCAGGGCGAGATTGTGGGCCGTCTCCATGTTGAGATCGCGCGAGTGGGCGGTACACTGAGCATGGAAGATCGTGAAGGTGATGCAGGCGGAGACAGCTTCGGTGAGAGCGAAGATGAGAACGGCGATGGCGGCTGGGGTGAAGACTGCTCGGAAACGTCGGAATACGATCAGCCGGAAGTCCAAAGGAATGACGTTGTGTGTCGAGTACGTATAAGAATTATCGACTTGGCTGACTCGTCCTTGCGACTTGTTCTCTCCGTCTTAAGTCATGAATCTCGCATAAAATAGAAATTTATTTCCAGATTTCGATTAAGGAAGCAACTGGACTGCCACCAGCCTTCGCGAACTTTGTCTTCTGTCAGTATGTTTTCTGGGGAGAGAAGGACGCAATGGTGGTCCCTCATTTGCCTGCCCGGAACCATCTGACCAGAGCGAAGGATGGCGTCCGGTTCAAGTTTAACTATTCGCATGTAAAACTGATTTTCTGGTTAAATTCAAAGTGACACACAGGGACATAGAGCAGTGTTATTCTGTTATAGGACCACACCACTACTCTGAATGAAGACTTCTTCGAGTTTTGTCAAGATGGCTCATTGTCTATTCAAGTATGGGGTCATAAGCACGCCGGAATGGACGCAGAATGGGAAGTCAATAACAAGCTGGACTTTAAGAGCAAGACCATCGCCGACCAGTAAGGCTATCCCGGTGTCTTATCTGTCTGGCTGCCTGTCTGTCTGCCTGCCTGTCTGTTTGTCTGCCTGTCTGCCTGTCTGTCTGTCTGCCTGTCTATCTGCCTGTTCGGTAGTCTGGTGTTCTAACTGTTTTCCTGTCTGTTTGTCTGCCTGTCTGTCTGTCTGTCTGGCTGCCTGCTTGCCTGCCTGCCATTTTCCGCTTTGCTTACCTGTCCTGCTTGCGCGGGCTGGCGTTCTGTCATTCTATCGTTCTGTCGTACTTTGCTGTTAGCACAAATATCTGCCGATGCATTTCTCACATCATTCATCGCTGAGCGTCATTCTGAATTTTCAGTTGGAGTGAAGTGAGCAGAAAACTAGACTTGTTGGTGGAAATTCGTGAGCTGAACGAACAGGGTGTCTACGCCCCCGTGGATGTCCTTCCGCTTCCGGATGCGAATGTTTTAACTGGCGGTGTGTACCAGCTGCGGCATGGCCAGCAACGTCACATTCACATCAAGGTCACCCCGGCCGCCAAAGTCGGCTTCCTCCCGATTAGTGTCTCGTCCATCGTCGGCGCGCATATCGGTTCGATTGATGAGCGGGATCTTCTGCAACAACGCGGCCTCGATTCCTATCAGGAGGACGATTTGAAATCACTGCGAAGCAAGTGGGAAGAGGCTCTGAAAAAACGCCGGGATCATTTGAACCGTGAAATGGAGAAGCTTGCCAGCAAGACCGGTAAGCTACATGGACCTCTTGATGTTTAAGTGCTGTATGCTTTTGAGAAATTCGTTTTTGTAGTTAAAAATGAAGGAGACATTGAACGGGAAAAAAACCTGCACGATCAACTGCTGACATGGTCCGAGGAGCTCAGCTCGGTTCACGTGCCGTCCCCGGACAGTGGCATTCCCGGTGCCCCCGCACAAGGGTTCGTTCCAAATCCAACCACAACTTTCGATTAGTCCTCCAATTAGTTACAACGTGGTTTTTGTGTGTGCAGGCCACCTCGAGAGGGAATGGAGATGCACTTGCCAGTCCTCTTCATGGATCTGCAACCGGACGACGTTCGTACTTCCACTCCTCTGCACGATCAGTACCTCGTCGTGGGAGCCACGACAGAAATTCCACGGGAGAAGAGCAACACGTTTGTCGACTTACCGCAAATCCGAACGGATGCTAACAAGCCGGTACGATTCAGACTCCTCGTTGTCTTGCACTTGAACTAACGCTGACGTGGGTATCTTTTCAGTCGGAAGCGACCTTCTCCTGGGACTCATCACGACACGATTCGCCAGCCTTGAATTGCGTCACACCGGCGCATCACTATGTCTACATGATAGTGCGGGCAATCGTCCGCCTGACTCACCCTGCTCCCCTTGACCTGGTGCTGAGGAAACGGATCTGCTTGGCTATCGTCAAGAAGCGCCCGTCTTACTTCTCTTCGTTCATGCAGAAGGTCACCGGTCGGGCGGATAAGATGCTTCCGTTCACGGGCGTCACTTATCAGATCGTTTCTAGCTTGCCAAAGGTACTTTATTATTGTAACATTGCATGCCAATGCTAATAACCTTGTGTTCATCCCTCTAGGCATCAGAGGAAACAGAGGACCGATCACAACTGGCCCTCCTCGCCTGCGCCTCAGACGCTGTCGACGGGCGGATCAACGGCGAGTCGTACATCGATCTGTACCTGCGCAACGTCCTCAGTGTGGAGATGCTGCTCAAACGGGAACGTGACGGACAGGAGATTAAGATCAAGGAACAGCTCGCTCGTCTGGGCAAACCCTTGCGAAAAACCAACAGTGTCCCCACCGGCATTGGTCACGTAAGTGTCCACCGGGACGAAATTATGCAGACAGTGTCAAATGTATTACCTGGGGTGCATTTGCAGTTCTCGCGGTCCAGCGATATCATATCCAGCATTCGTGACATTCGTGGACCTCTTAGTTCCACCCTCGTAGAGACGAATGGGCCACAGGAGAACGGAAACTCTGATGGAAAGGATCGGCGACCACTCCGAGGTACGGTACTTGTACTGCCTATTTGACTCACTTTGCTTTGTCTACATTCTTTGCGGGCTGTGGGCTTTGGTGATGTGGGCATGGTGTGCTTAATCTAACGGGTGATTTTTCTCGGTCAGGCCGTCCAACGTTTCTGAACATTCGCCCGGTGGTGGGAAGTCTCTGTATGTTCTTTGTTTACTCTCTCAGCGCTTCCCGCGTCTTGAGCATATCTTCTTATGTGCCATTATTTTAGCTGGGGCTTCACCTGCTGATACCTATACCGCGACACCTTCAAAGTACGCCACTCGTATGCTACCCGTTATGGAGGAACAGCCAACGGAAACTGGCACCGAGAAAGAGGTCACCTCGCCGCTCATCGATTCCATCTCGGAAGGCCTCTCTGACAGTAATCACAGCCTCAAGTCGCAAATTTCCGTTGAGCGAGAAGACAACTCCCAATCGCCATCGATGAAGGAGAGCAGTATGCCAAACAGCGAAAGTCTCAGCGGACTGTCGACCGGCGGCGTGGACTCGCAGAACAACACTCAGTCATCCCTGTCTGACAGCGGCTGCAGCGCTCGCAGCTCCAACGTTTCACCCGAACTCGATGCCGGCTACCCGGAAACAAGTGAACACACTCACGGAGGAGGACACACTCACGGAGGAGGACACACTCACGGAGGAGGTCGGGGCGTTGATGCGATGTTGGTCAATGGGAACGGTGCGGATGAGGTCGACCACAGCCGTGACGTGCCGATTAAAGAGGAGAAGGATCCGAACACTTCCCGTACCCTGGAGGAAGTGTCGTTTTCGGATAAGAAATCGATCATTGATGATCTAATCGGTCAGTGGGGAGATGCTGGAAAAATAACCCGGGTATTGTTCGTGGTTGGCGAATGTACACATGCATTTCCTTCAGTTTCAGAATCAGATGATGCGACCAGTGTCAAGTCTAGCCTAAGCGAAATCAGCTTCCACGACTGGATTTCGGTTGGATGCAGAGTTGCGCTGCAGCGGAATCACGTCCCCGGTGTGGTGAGATTCCTCGGTGATACGAATTTCGGTGATGGTCTCTGGGTGGGCGTCGCCTTGGATGGACCCTTTGGTAAGTCCCTGCACAGTAACACTGTTTCGAAGCTTGTCTTCTTTCAAAAAACTTCATCATTCGTTTTGCGTTGCTCTGTAGGTAAGAATGACGGGGAAGTTAATGGTCGACGCTACTTCACCTGCCCGGACCGACACGGCATTTTCGTGCGACAAGGTCAGATCGTTCCTCTTGTGGAGCAAACCGCGGTGTCGACCCGTAAAGCCCAATCCGCTGCCGCAGCGGCCTCTACCGCGCCGCCGCCACGCTCCACGGACCGTTCATCCGTGAGTCCCGCTCAGAATTCCAAAACGCTTCCCCGTACGCCGGGGACACCGAAGCCGGCGCCCGGTGTCGGATCTCCCATGTCCCGCAGTACGACTTCCGGTCAGACAAACAGCACCTCCCATACCAAAGCAACTGCCGCTGGTGGTGGCAGCACTAAGCGCAAAAAGAATAAAAATGTCTGACATTTTACTTTGTCTTTGATTTTTGTGTGATACATTGCACGCGTTGAGTTGAGTGGAGCGCGGGATGTTGAAAGGGACGAAGCAAAATTTCAACCATTTTTTTCGGCGAGTTGGCCTAATTTTTTATTTTGCGCATCTTCCAATCGTTATAGAAGGCTGCTGTCGGTAGTCCTATATCCTTTTTATGTATCCCGTCAGTCAGGCTGAAAGAATAATGAACGGATGTCTTCTATTGCCCGCGGTCACGAAAATGCAATCCAGTGTTGAAGATGTGAGCATAACTGGAGTTCGGTTAGGAGCACACCGTGAGGTCGGAGGTGTTCGCTTGGACGTATGCTTAGAAACCAAGTTCATATGTTGCCTTACTGAAAGTCAAGAAGTAGGCAAAACGATATTGCGAGCAATCAAGTCCAATACAGTGATAGTCCTGAGATTCGAACAATCACGTGAGTTTATTTCTATCGAACCGTTTACTCGGAGCCGGTCTTTACTGGGAGCCGGTCTTTACTCGGAGCCGGTCTTTACTCGGAGCCGGTCTTTACTCGGAGCCGGTCTTTACTCGGAGCCAGCCGTTGCTAGTTTCGAGTTTGAGACAGTAAAGTAGAAACTGAATTGTGACGTCGTTCGAATCTCAGGACTTTCACTGTAGATGGATCCACAAATGCCAAGCACTCTTACTCACTTAGAAAATTAATTCTGGTCTATGGAGCAGTGCAAGAGCAGACATGTAAAGGACGTAAACGTAACTAAGACGTCCAGTATTACAAACACAACTGCTCGGTTTGAGATTAAAATGATTAAGAATGAAACCCTACGAATAATAATGCGACGGCAAAATGAAGGGCAAAAATGAACAACACCATTTCTTGCGAGTGAGCGAAGCCATGGGAAGAGGAATTAAAGAGTCACTACCAGAAGTCTGCCACTGACCAAATAACACAACGGAAATGCAGAAACAATCGCCGGGACACCAACAATCAACCGGACACGTACCATACTAGAAGTGGCCAGACGCGAGTGTCTCAGCTGTGCGAGCAGGCACTCCACGGCCTCGCAACGACCCACCTCGGCACCATTTCAGGAGCGCATCCACCGTGTAGACTGCGGCCACGGCAAAGCAGAAGAACGCCGCTGCACCCCGCAGATTAAACTGATGATCCAAACGATACAGCCGCTGGCCCGTTTTGATGTCCACCAGGAGGAAGCTCGCATAGGGAGCCATCACCGCACCAGCAGCCAGCATGATCACCGTCATCACACCGCCCGACGCCAGATCCAGCCTCAGCCAAGGCTCCACGCCGAGCAGATACAGCACCAGCCACACCGCGTCATGGACCATGGCAGCGGCAGTGGCGAAGATTGCGAAGCCTCGGGAGAACTGGAAGTATGCAGCAGACGCGTAATCGCACACATCGTTGTGCCATTTCCAACACACTGAATCCGCATAGCTGGAATAGGCCATGATCAAACCTAGCGCAGCCAGGAGGACCGTGGAGAATTTTAGGATGGCGCTGACGCTTTTCAGATGGCGCACGGAGCAGCGCCACGGATGGCGTGAGCGGGGCCGGATGCGAACGCTGGGCTGCGCCGGAACGCTGGGCTGCGCCGGAACAGCGGGCGCCGTGACGGTGGGAGTCCAGCTCCACGGTGACGGAGGGGGGAGCTCGCGGAGGGGCGGATTGCCATCCGGCGGCGGTTGGGCGCGCATTCTGTCTGCATAACACGAAAAGGTCTCTTCCTGTCAGTTGCTGATGAGCCTGATGAAAATGTTTAGTGAGGAAGCACACCAAGGCTAGTGGACCTGATTAACAGTAGGGGAATATACGTACCCGAAAGGGTGGAAAAAGTCTGAGGGTCCAAGAAAATGGAATGTTGAAAGTTGGTGACGAACCGGAAGGTGAATGAAAGGACGAAAAGTGTGAAACTTCAAACCGTTAACAAACGCCGTTTAGTTCCGGACTGTCGCTGAAATCAAGTGATCAATTAGCCAAAAGCGAAGCTCAATTGAGTCAATAGTGCAATCAACTCATTTTCAATGTTTTAGTGCAGTACGGACTGGGCGGGCAAGGTATACACACACGGCCAAAAATGTCAACTGATCCCGTGAAGTAAATGAAGTAATCAAGTAAATGAAGTAATGAAGAAATCAATGACGTAAAATAACAGAGTGGGAACTTTTAATTTCCCATTTTGCTCGCTATGCGCTTCGAAGATCAGTTCAAGAGTTTGGCCCTGTGTGTTCAAGGCCATCCCCTAGGCAGTGTAATCCACCAATCAAGCAACGAGTGTCGCACAAATTGATACCCAACTGTCACTTGTGGGTTGCAGCATCGAAATGTGGCAGTCAAAGCTGACAACTTCGGAAACGACTTAGAAAGACGAGGCGTAAGGTGTTACTGATAGAAAGCTGATTAAGGGAGGTGAAAACAAGGACGGCAGCAGCTTCTGGCAAATTCAGACAATGTCTTCATCTCGAGATTCGACTTACTAATACTGCCCACTACTTTCCCTAACGAAACTGACGACTGAACGCAAATTTAAGTGACGTCAAATGCAGCACTCTTCCCCTCAACTGCTCATTCGAGAAACAGAACTCATCAGCAGCTCAGCGCCAGCATTTGAAGTCATTTCCGGCAAAGGTCTGAGTTAGACTTCCGATCTAATGACTTTTACATTTAGCGAGCGCCTCTGCAGTGTGTGACGTGAGAGATGATGCCCAATGCGATGCCAGTCCCTCCGCCAAAATGGTCCTGCGAAAACTGACGCAAGGGATCATTCGGGACGGGATTCCCCAACATTACTCATCACGAAACGGACCTCGTTTTTCTAATTTTTCATCATAGCAGAATCCTACACGACAAAATGCTTAAAAAACCATCTCATGAGGATACTGCTTGTTCTTCAGTTGGAACAAGGACGACAAATAACCACGGAAAGCCTTGCCATCAGGATGCGCCTTAATGGCTGTAAGCAGTTGCTGGTCCACTGCCACCTGATCCTTCACTCGCTGCTCCGACGGCTTGTACTCCTCCTTCTTCTGATCGAAGATACCGGCATCTTTCGACGACTTGGCCTTGATCCTCCGGAAGTAGGCGTCATTGATGGAAGCGTCCACATTCACCTTAGAAATGTCCAGCTTGGTCTTGGTGGCAATGACCAGGCGTTGGTTGACACGGCGAAGCGGTGCTCCGTTGATCTTCCAGGGACCGGTGATGAGGAGCAGGCCGCTCTCGAGTTGCTTGAGGAACACAACGTGCTTTCCCTTGTGCTTTCCGGCCAAGAGGATCAACACGGTTCCGGGTGTGATGGACGAACGGAGCTTCTTCGAGTGACGGGTGGGCTTCTTCTCGCGGTTGTCAACCTTGTGGGACTTCTTTTGGTTCCGACGTCCGCGGAGATCCTCCGTAGGGTAGAACTTGGGCGCCTTCTGCTTCAGAACCTGCGAGAGAAAAATCAACTTTGATTATTTCAAATCACCATTCGTCAATGCGAGACCCGCAGCTAACACGTGATCGATTGATTGGCTGATTGAAAGAGAGAGTTCAATCCTCAAGAAGTACTATAAACAAGAAGTACTCTAAACAACTACGAGTCTATGTAAGAAAACACAAGGAACGATTGCGAAACCGTATGCGCATTTAAACAGACTGGAATAAAAATCACAAACGATGAGGAAACTGGCAAAGACGCTCAGTAATCTACTGTAATCAATGCAAGGAATGCGAGAACCTTTATGGATCGGTCGATTGATTGATTGATTGATTGGAGATAACGCGAAATTGTGGACTACACGTATTTAGATTCTTACACTTTCGTAACGATCTGACCTGTTTTGTAATACATGCCAAATTAAGCAAAACCTAATATTTAATGAGAAGTAACGAAAATTGGGAGAAATTAAGAGCAAACAAAAGCAACAAACCTTGCGGGTTCCTCCGTTCTTATCTCCTTTGACGGTCTTCTCCACCACATTGGAGGGGCGGGCGGCCGCCGGCTTGGCCTTCTTTCCCGCTCCGGCGGCTTTGGCCTTCCAGATTCCACGCTTGTGGTACATGGCCGACTTCGAGAAGCGCATGATGCCCGCGGAGAGTTCATAGTTGCGCGGCTTCTGCGTCTTCCTGGCCTTCTTCTCAGCTGGCATTTTCGCTGCAAAAACGGAAAAGAATCGAAACACCTGTCCGAAAACAAATGTCTACCTTAATTACCTGCGGGATTTCAAATGCGATTCAAAAACAGGATGAAAGTCGGTGGAGAAATCAGAGATATTCCAGGCGGGGTTCCTCAACAAGCCGTAAACGGAGAGCTCACCGCAAATGTGAATTTCCCTCGCACATGGCACAAATTGTGGGCGCAGTCGGTAGTCGGAAGGCCAATTTACCATTGGCTGCGATGTTTAAAAAACCTCGTCTGATTGGACTATTTCCTGAATTGGCAGGACACGCCTGGGGGTGTGGCTTACACTCTCCAAGTGGAAATCAACCTCTTTCCACAGGGAAAAGTTCAGATGTTGAAAGATAATCCGAGCAGACGGCATGCGCTTCTCCCTTGGGCTTTCGGAGGCTTTCAACTGGCAGTCGGGCAAATACGAAATCGCAACGGACAAAATCGAAGAGCCCACGAAGTCGGCTGACGAGAGGATTTCAGTGTTCTCGTGGCAGGGTAGAGTGAGGTCCTAATTCAAATCTTTCCAAAAAAATAGCCCTGTGCCTTTAGAAAATCCCAAAAAAATCCTCTTTCTATCCCATTTAATCATCATCCTTCTCTCTCTCTCTCGGACACTCCTTTTCTGGTAAGTCACACGAGAAATTCGCCCCCCCCCCAGCCGTTATAAAAGTGTCTACCTCCTGTGGGTTCCCGATGGAGAAAATACCTAGTCATTGTTTTCCTTCTGCAGCCGCAGCTGGATTTTAAATTTTTATGCCTTAATAATATCTATCGAAATAGATTGAGGTGATTCAGTCGCAGAAATTGACATTTTAGAAAGTCAGAAGACTTCCCCCCCTCCAGGGGTCTATCCGTAAAATTCGAACTTCCGTTAACTCATCACTTGAACTATATTCATAATCATTTTCTGAAATATGTGTGCTGTTTAAAATACCTCTTGCGGTTATGAGTCAAGGAAATAGCTGTGGGAGAGGGAGCAGACTTGTTAGGAGGAGTTTTTGGATGTTGGTGAGCCGTGAGGGGGCCTTTCTTGGGGTCGTCATTGTGCAATCGCACGAAATTATTTCTTTTGTCAAGTTTCGACTGAGATTGAATTTTCCCGTGTTATTTGTTATCCGAAAATATTATTGGAATGAAATTAGCCTGGAATATGAGAAGATTTCAATATTTTTGTGAAGCGCACAGCTGTTCATGACAGAAGCTCCGCCCCCTTCACGGGTCATTTTTTGTTGATTTACCCGGAAATCTTAATCTCAGCATGCTATGCTCCTCTATGCCATGTAATGATTTGACGGATATTATTGCCCAGACATATTGGGGCTAGAAATGAAGTGGAATTCGCTAGGAAGTTTGAAACATAATATTTTCTCGATAGCTGTTTTCCCTTCCCGGTTGCTGTTTCCAGTCAACCAACTCCCCCACCAAAAGTTGTTATAGCAACAACCGGCCCATTTTGTTGACACATAAAATGATAGAGAATTCGCTCTTTACGATGCGGAAGTAGGCCAGCGCCGTAGTTTTGTTTTGCTTGTTAAAAGTTCTGTTTGTTTCCTCTTGTTGAAATTGCTTGTTAATTCATTCACCCTATCACCGTCACCCCCTAAACTGTCGTACATTTAACCACTAAGGTGAGAAGTAACTCTACTTATATTGTTATCGCGTCATCAGATTGGGAAGGGGTTAAAATGTCCATCGCCATTTTGATGGATTGAGCTCACAGCAGCAGATTGCTTGGAGACCTTCCACCATGCAGTCCTACGTCTTGTTGGTCTGTGTGTGTGTCTATGCGTGCGTGCGTGTGTGTGTGTTAGAACAGCCGAATATTATGCCCGGGTTGAGCGGCTTGAGCTGTATGCATTGCCCCGGTGCCTAATTTCTGGTGCTCGTGATGTCTTTCGCTTGCGCAACATTGTGTCGCTTACACGAGCAGCTGTAATCTTATCGGCACTTGCGTCTCTCCGAGTGAGCTAATCAAATTTGTTTTTTCCTTTTTGTGTGTTTTGCAGATTTTAGAAAACCCAAAAAAAGCAAAAAAGCACTCCTGAAAAATGCAGAATCCTACCGGACCCAGCTATCCGCTCGCCTCACTCTATGTCGGCGACCTCCATCCCGACGTGACGGAGGCCATGCTCTTTGAGAAGTTCTCCACTGCCGGCCAGGTGCTCTCCATCCGCGTCTGCCGGGACATGATGACACGGCGCTCTTTAGGTTATGCGTACGTGAACTTCCAGCTGCCCGCTGATGGTAAGAACCCGCGTTCTCAGTTGAATCCTGTGATGGATGACTTGAAATTTACCTGGGACGTGATTTTGACTGATCGGTGTGTGCTGATTTGACTGATTGGTTGCCTGATTGACTGATTGGTTAGCAGATTGACTGATTGGCTTTTGTGACTGAAGACATACGTTGTTGTGTCTGCCGCCATAGTTCTTCGCTGACTGTTAGGGGCTTGTAATTTCTTCCATCGTTTAAAACTGTCTCTAAGTAATCACTGAACTTATCCATGTGGTGCTGCTCATCCTTTCAGCTGAACGAGCCATGGACAGCATGAATTACGACTCAATGAAGGGCCGTCCTGTACGCATTATGTGGTCACAGCGTGATCCCTCGCTGCGTCGTTCCGGCTTCGGTAACATCTTCATCAAGAATCTGGACAAGTCCATCGACAACAAGTCCATGTATGACACCTTCTCCGGCTTCGGAGCCATTCTCTCGTGCAAGGTGAGAGCTCATTGCGTCTCCACAGTCCGGTGGTGCTTGTGTGTTTATTGTTTTCTAACTGGGTCACACAAGTCGCAACGGTTTTGTGTTGCTGGTTTTTTGTAGGTCGCACAAGATGAGACCGGTGGTAGCCGCGGCTACGCTTTCGTCCACTTTGAGCTGGAAAGCTCGGCTCAGAGCGCCATCGATAAGGTCAACGGCATGTTGCTGAACGGCAAGAAAGTGTAAGTGAACGACATTTGCGTGTTGGAAATTTGCTTATCCTTGAACCACACTGAGTTACTTGACCGGTTCGTTTGACTTTTTCGCTCTGCAGGTTTGTCGGCCGTTTCATTCCCCGGACCGAGCGTGACCGCAATTACGGCGATGCTCCCCGCAAATTCACCAACGTGTTCGTGAAGAACTTTGGCGACGACATGGACGACGACAAGCTGAAGACCATGTTTGAGAAGTACGGTGCCATCTCTAGCCACCGTGTTATGGTGGATGAGAACGGCAAGTCGCGTGGATTTGGCTTTGTCAGCTTTGAGACACCGGAAGCCGCTGAAGAGGTATGTGCTGCCATGTCTGCTGTTTGTCTTGTATGGTTGTCCGCACTTTTCTGTCCAGGCATCTGGTTGGTCGTGTGACGTTTTTGATTCCCTGGTGTGGAGACGCTAACAGTTGACGGTGGGTTTTTTCAGGCTGTGAATGAACTGAACGGCACTCCCCTCCCCGGTGCCGATGGACAGCAGGCTCGTCCTTTGTTTGTGGGGCGAGCGCAGAAGCGTGCGGAGCGCCAGCAGGAACTGCGCCGCCAGTTTGATCTGAAGCGTCAGGAACGCCAGAACCGCTACATGGGCGTCAACTTGTACGTCAAGAACTTGGATGAGACCATCGATGATGAGACGCTGAAGAAGGAGTTTGCCCATATCGGGCAGATCAACAGCGCTAAGGTATGTGAGGACGCCCTGTTCTAGTGGTGGGGATTGTCTTCAGCCCGCGACTCTACTGATTGTGGATTCTCTGTTTAAACTGACGATTTTGATTCATTTGCCAGTTGGTTTTTTATTACGAAGTCAACTTTCTGGTTTATTGTCGGTTCTTTTGTTGAGCCGACTGGCAGACCCGCCGATAATGTCGGGACACGTTGATAAATCACAGCTGTCGTTTGCTGGACACACCGAGCCCCCATTGCGGTGTCGGTCCAAACTCACGACCCTACAAGATGTTGAGATTACAATTGTCTCTACCGTTTCAGATCATGCGCGAAGGTGGACGTTCCAAGGGTTTCGGCTTTGTCTGCTTCAATACCCCCGAAGAGGCCAGCAAGGCCGTCCAGGAGCTGAACGGCAAAGTGCTGGGCAACAAGCCGCTCTACGTCGCCATGGCCCAACGCAAGGAGGAGCGCCGCACCGTGATGGCCCAGCAAATGATGTCGCGCTTTGTGCCGCAGCCCTTCAACCAGCGTGCCGGCCCGATGGGCCCCGGCGGTCAAATGTTCCCGCAGGGACCCGGAATGCAGGGCCAGATGGCGCCTCCCTTCCTCTACCCGGCCAACATGGCCCAGGCGCAGCGGGCCTTCTTCCCGGCCGGCGGACAGATGGGCCAGATGGGCGGTCCAATGGGTATGATGCGACCGGCTCGCTGGAACAACCAGGGCCAGTATGCGCCACGCGGACAAGGCCAGCCCGGTCCGTATGGGCAGATGCCGCAGCAGGGCGGCCCGGGTGGCCTGCCACAAGGGCAGGGGGGATTCCGCGGACAGGGACCGCGTGGGATGCGACCGCAGGGTGGACCGTTGGGACCACGCGGAATGCAGCCCGGTGGTGGGGTCGGAGCGCAGGGAATGGGACAGATTCCGCAACAGCAAGGTTAGTTCCTAGTACTCGTTATGAAGGGATCACATGATTGATTGTGTTGCTTTTGCTGCTTTGAGACTGCTTTCGTAAGAGGTCGCGTCGGATCGATCGGTAATGTTTGGTTCGCTGTTTTGGGATTGATTAATTTCTTGAGTCAGTATTGACGTATTTTCCAACGCGTTGCCGCAAGGTTTGATGCGAAGGAATTGTCGGCACATGGAGCTGCACACAACGAAATGCAGTATATTCCACACCGAGCGTCATAGATTAACGTTTGTCCCCGCGCCTTCGGGCATGGTGTGGACTCGCGATCGTATATTCCTGTTTCGCTCTGTAATTGCCCCTCTGGGACGGTGACCAGGGAGAAAGACCATACGATTTACATATTTCCCTTTCTCTTTTCAGGCGGCCCCAACGCGATGCAGCAACAGCAGGGACCTCCGCGTCCCCAGCAGAACGGGCTGAGCGGACCGGCTGCCGGTGGTCTGCGTAGCGGTGCCCCGAGCTTCATCCGTCAGGCCGGACAGCCCATGCCTCGCGGGGCTGCTCCTGCCGCACATCCCCCGCAGGTATGAGGAAACGGCTTTAGCGGTTTGTGATTGAGGAAAGTAGAGCTTACTTACATGCCGGATTGTTTGCCTTTCTTTAGAACATCAGTGGAATTGATCCCGCTCAGCTGGCCAAGGCGTCTTCCAACGAGCAGAAGCAGATTCTCGGCGAGAAGCTCTTCCCCCTGATTTCCACCTCGTATCCCGAATTGGCCGGCAAGGTTACTGGCATGCTGCTGGAGATTGACAACTCTGAGCTGCTGTTGATGTTGGAGCAACCGGAACAGTTGAAGAGCAAGGTCAGTCTTTGCTGTGTGTGTTCCTTGTGGATTTCATGCCGTGACTGTGAAAGGACGTAATTCCCACCACGTTGCCGCAAGGTTTGATGTGGAGGGATTGTCAGCACCGGAGCTGTAGAGTGTAAAATGCAGTATATTCCACGCTGAGCGTCGCAGAGCAACGTTTGTCCCCAACTCTTCGGGCTTGGTGTGGACTCGCTGTCGCATATTCCTGTTTCGCTCTGTAATGCCCCTATGGGGCAGTGACCAGGGAGAAAGACCATGTGATTGTCATGTCAAGCGTTTCTTGTCTTGTTTTGTGTTTTCACTTCCAGTCGTCCTGGGTAGTGGAAAAGAGCAGTTTCTTTATCCTGTCTTGTTTTTCAGGTCGACGAAGCCGTGCTGGTGTTGAAGTCTCATCTGAACCAGGCGCCCGGAGCTGGAAGTGCCACGGCCGTCACTGCCGCCGCCGCTGGAAAGACCGGAGCTGGCGACAATGCCATCAAGCAGGATGCCGGCCAGAAGTGAACGCGATGCGGAATGGAATGGATTCAAGGAACGAAAAAAAGATGTGTCGTCGTATTGTTAGTCATGTGAAAGTTTTCCCCACACAAAAAAATTGTTTCGTTTTTTCTCGCACTTACAGTTGTCTTGTTTTCACCCTCTCGCGCCCCTCTCACCCTGACTACACGCAGCCATGAGAACACTGAATCATTTATAGTGGCAGTTTTGACGAAAGGGAGTTTTGAGTCTATCGGTGAAACTCGAAAAAAATGTTGTTTGTTCATGGTGGTTGTGTGGTTATTCTTGTGGAATTTAGTTTCTGCTGATTATTCCTTATACTTTCTCTAGTTGTAACTGCTGAATAAATCCCGAAAATGCCATTTGGACAACTGGCTGGCTGGCTGGTGGGCTGGTAGCAACATTGGATAGATGAGAGTATTGATGCGGAATGGTCTAGAGATGAAGAGCGTCATAATGATTGAAAAATTAAAACAAGTTGCTCTGTTGAGAAAAACTCTTGTAGGACCAGGGAACAAAGACCAGCTCCGATCGTTGGAGGATGAGAATCAGATCTCGGGTTTGTTAACAGAAAACAGCACCACGAAGGTAGTTGAGGGAGAAACAACGTTGGTAGCTTCTCACGAATCAACCAGCATGTGAACAAACGACACCGGAAATAGGCCTCGCCTGACTGGGTTGGATGATTCCACCACACCTTCCTGCAAAAGGAAGAAGAAGAAAATGCAGAGCCGTAACAAAAGGGTGCCTTTAAGCAGCAGCTAAGCAGGCACTCGTACCATCCAATTTTCGTCGTCTGTTTGATCGTTTATGATCTGGATAGTATCGCCGGTCTTGAACGAAATCTCGTCTATAAAGGAAACTAGATTCATCAACAGGCCACCAGTGACTTGAGGGGAATAATGCGAGTGCGAGAAAAAAATACCGGGATGATCAGCATCACAATCAAAGAGCGCCTTGCACCGCCTCGGGCGGACGTCCCTCGGCACCTTTCTCGGCGGCGGCTTGGGGCGTACCGATGCAAACCCTCCGGAATACTGCACTCGTGATCCCTCCCCATCAGCTCCCACACTGCCCTGATAGCCCAATGATGGAGTTGTCCGAGTGGTGAGACTGTCTGTGCTCATACTGGGTGGCTTGGGCGCTATCGTCGGCCCTGCCAGAATTCCTCCTCCTCCGCCTCCTGAGTGGCCTCCTCCACTGGCTTGATACTTCGTCTTGGGCGGCAAATTGGGCATCGCCGCGTCCGAACCGGCTCGCACCATCTCCTGCAGCGTTTTCGGGTCGGAAGTCGCGCGAAGATGACGCTGGTCCACCACGAGAGACGACCGGCGACTGCTGACTGGATGTTTAATTTCCGCGGCGTCCGGTGTCTCCCGCTTACTGTTAATCGGCTGGTAGGACTTTGGTTTAGCCGGATCCTGTGGACTCGTCATGGAATACTGGGAGGAATCTTTGTGCTGCTGCTGGAAGGTGGAGAAGACGGCCGGCGTTTTGCCGGGCCCCACCATGGACTGCGAGCTGACTAGGGGTGGCTTGTAGTGGCCACTGGCGCTAGAGTTGGTTAGCTGGTACAGATTAGGCTTCACGGAGACGGAAGAGGACAAAGCAGGTCCGCCCATTGGGCTAACTATGTTGCCATTCCGGGGACCACCGCGGAAGGAGCGTCGTGCAAAGCCAGCTCCGGCGCCAACGCTTATGCCGAGGTCGCCGTCACCTTCCTCGTCGCTATAGTCCCCACTATCGAACGTCAACTCATCCTGCAAGGAGAACACCGGTGAAATAGTCATTTTTCTCAGCTTTCTGATGTATGACTGCACTTACGTCTAAGATGGACCAGTCGATATCCACATTGTCGAAGAGATCTTTCTTCCCGCTTTCAGCGTGCCGTATCTGTAACCGAATGTTGTATTATGGCAATGTGTGTTCGGTAATCTGTCCGTTCATATGTATGTCTGCTTGCCTGTCTGCTTGCCTGTCTGCTTGCCTGTCTGCCTAGCCTTTCTATCTGCCTGCCTGTCCATCTATTCGTCTGTCTGCCTTGTTTCCGTTTGCCTCGCCGACAGTCTGCCTTTCCATCTGTCAGACTGATTGAGTGAATGATTGAGCGAATGCTCGTTTGTGCGAAACTCTTCAGTTGCGCACTATGTTCATACCAGATCAGCACATAATGAATGCCCCCTTCTCAGGCAAATCGCCAATGGAGTATCACCGGCGTTATTTATAAGATTATACGGAGCAGCTGCACGTAAAAGGAGCTTCATGGATTCCGGTCGGTTGAGATCAGCGCAAATGTGCAGGGGAGTATTGCCGTTTCGGTCGCTTCGCCCGACGCTCTTACTATAATAGACAAACACATTTCCCTCGTTGCTAGCGCTCAACTGCTCCGAGTCACTTACCTATTCTGAATGATGAAATCGGCACATGGCATAGTCAAGCCGTCTTCACCGGCTCGTATCATGAAATGCAAAGGGGTCTCCTCAATGTCCTACTCCGATCAAAGAAAGACAAATGCACAACGAACCCTCTCACAATTTCAGAGTCACATCATAACGCACCGATTCCACAAGCGGCGCAGCGAGATCGACCCCTTCGGCAAAAAGCTGGACCAGTCCGTGGAGCTGCCGGTTGTGTAAGGAGGATCTCAGCGCTTCCTGACGACTACTATCCGTGCTGCAGGTCGGAATGACAAAACGCTTCTCCACATATTTGGCTTTTATATATTGCACCCGGTCCTCCCTAGAGAAGGAGAAAAGATGAGAATCCACAAGCGGTCGATTCGGATGCCCTCATGTTTGCTATAGCCTTTATTACATTGTGCTGGCAGCAGACGGCTTTTTGACGTTATTCATGCTGCACTCGAAAATTTGGTTGAACAGCAGGTTGGTCATGGTCCGTGCCAAGATGAGTTGCGACGTCCCCAGATTATCGAGCGTCAACGACTGCATACGCGACACGTGCACGCCCATATCCCGATGCACGCCGGAGCATTCGATGCAGGTGAGGATGCCGAAATTAGTGCTGAGCCATGTCGGCTCTGCAAAAAACATAATGTAGCATACAAAACGAAACAAATTCAACAAACAGATCTACAGACAACGACAAGATTGAGTGCACTGGAGGGTCCGGGAAATGGGCAAAAGGGGCAGGACAGGGCAGGGGG